>DWJK01000007.1:0-46032 GCA_018248815.1 Croniades pieria auraria
GATGTTTTCCTTCACCGTTAGCAAGTGATATTTAAACTTAAAACGCGCTATTGTAATGAGGTGCGTGCCATGTATTTGAACCCAGCACTCCCGGAGTGAGAGGCTGAATTCTTAACCACTAGACTATCACTGCTTACAATAAACATACGTAAGTCAAACCAAAACTTATAATCATATAAGGAACAACTGTGAAGTTGGCCTCAGTTTTTTTTATTTGGTGATGAAAGTCGATACAAATTGTGTGTTATATATTCGAAATTCGATAATTAAAATACCTCAATATAAAATGCCTACAAACCACAGAGTGATTTATTTATATTGTTTTGCGAAATAGAATAGAATTTATTATTATTTAATCGTTACGCCTGATCACTTACGAACTTGGCAGAGAGCACCGAGTGTCAAATATCTTGATGCTTGGAGACCTAATGTGCTACATTGATCACTGTCTTCATGCAGGCTGGTCGATTTCGGAGACTCCTGACTTTATCAGCCAGTATCCGACCTATTTGGTCGAGACAAATGAATGTTGATCTTTCTTAGCGCTTGCACACATTAATATATTTTGTATAATATGTATTATTTTTCCTATGAACAATACTATCATTATTAATATTTATTCGCAAAGAAGAACACATTCACTAGCGATCACGTGGAAAAACGTGTCATGACATACAAAGAATTGATTGAAACGAAACGCTGATATGACACGTAATATTTAGGCAGCGTGACAAAATATCTTAAAGATTCATTTGTAAATGGTGATTTAATACGATAAAGAAAACTAACAAATGATAATCGACCCATTTGTCATTTCACTGTTGGAATATAGGTTAACCCTCTCATATTGAGAGGGTTAAGGCCATAGTCTGCCACGCTGGCCAAGTGCGGGTTGACAGACTTCACACACTTTAGATGTTTTTTTTATAAATTCTAAGGTGTGCCAGGTTTTCTCACGATGTTTTCCTTCACCGTTAGCAAGTGATATTTAAACTTTAACGCACTTTTGTAAAGAGGTGCGCGTCATGGATTTGAACCCAGCACCCCTGGAGTGAGAGGCTGAATTCTTAACCACTAGGCTATCACTACAAAAGAATTTACGACCACGTTTTAATTTTTTAAGATTTTGTTTCATTTGCTTGAACTGTGAAGAACGATGAGTAAATACAATCATTGAAGACTTTTCCGTAATTTTGTCTACCGTATGGGTAGATTTCTAATCCACACTTATATCGCCTCCAATACTTTGTTTCCCGGTTATTCGATACTTATGAAAACTCAATACGATGTGGACTTTATTAAAGTAGTAGATATAGAAATAATAACAGCAAAACCTTTTAGTAATATATTTCTTAAATAAAAAACTGCTGGTACAAATTCGCCTTAAGCTACAATAAATATTAAAGACAATAAATATCACGGCATGGGAATGTAATGAAACGAAACATATGTCGATAATGTTATTACGAATATTTACACACAATGGAAAGGGTACATAATCTATTTTGTTACGAAAATACTTAATACTGATGGAATAACGATAACTACGCGAGAAACTTAATATTAAGTACGTAAAATCTACATTTTCAGTCTATTGTGCTGTCTTTCTCAATACACAAGAATCTAAGATATGGAGTATAATAGATTGTCTATATTTGCCATACGAGCCAGTCCATAGTATATATAGACTGCCTCGTTGGTCGAGTGGTAGCAAACGCGGCTGCCGATCTGCAGGTCCTGGGTTCAAATACCGGGTCGGGTACTATTGGATTTTTCTCATTTACAACTTCTATTAGTGAATCGGAATCTAGATCTGTGCCCGGTGTATGGCAATAGGCTCGCCACCTATTCCATGGGACGTAAACGTAATTAGTGAAACGTGGGAGTGTATTATACCCCTCTGCATACCTCTTCGAGGATTACAGGCGCCATGTTACGTTATATTTGCTTTTCCTTTCAAGTGACGGATATCTATTCGTTAAAAGCTACTATTGGAATGATTTTTTATTTTTAAAATACTGGTGTATTTGGAACGTTTCTGGGTTCCATTTTATAACGTTTCCTTTTCATGCTTATTTTTTTATTATATTTATGAGCACACAGCTATAAATTTATTTTCATTTTAATGCATTATGTTGTTCATAATATTTCTGTATTGCAATTAGTATTATTATTCTTGTGAAAAAAAATGTGTGTTACTGAAGTTAAATGAATGTTATATTACTTCTAATTCTATTTCAATAAACATGAAAAAAATTTCAGGTAATAATGATAATTGGAGCCAATGAAATTCTCTACAAAGAAGATGTTTATTTGCATATGGCTATCCACTTATCGTCATGGCATCTCTCACAATCAACTCGACAGCACCAGTGGAAGGTGCAGTTGCACGGTTTAATGCTGGATTTACGAATAAGAGCATGACCTCGGCCACAGCAGAGTAAGTCACATGATCCAGTGCGAGATGTCCTGCCGATTCTGCAAACGCGACCCGAAGTTCCCGCTGAATCTATTTTCGGATCCGCGTCGCAGAAGCTGGGTGACCTAGAAAATAAAAATGAGTTCAGAAGATGGTATGAATGTATGTATAAATTCAGATGTTGATTTAGAATATCGGATCGAAAGGTAAACGGATGAAAGAATAGTAGCATAAAATTTGGCCATAACCGAAACCTAATTGAACTTTATATTTTGAAATACTTTGTCTTTTAAAGTTTTTTTGATTAATTATATCAGGTTCCATTAAGTGGTTGGTGTAAATACACTTACTTTTCGAAAAATAGTAGGCTGGTTTTTGGCGCTGGTCGCGCTCGACTGCGCCTCCTGCCGCGCGGTCTTCCTCTCAGCACTGACCATCCATTGTTTAATTCTTCTTGAGCGACCATTAACGCCTGCACACGAAATTGTACGAACCTTTTCTTTTATGGGAACAATATAATTGACTGATTCTACTATGTCATTTAATGGTTTGTATATGGGTTTAGTACAAATTTATTTTTAATCAGGTCAAGGCTTATGTTAAACATAACAGTCATATTAGAGCTTTATGAGAAACGAAATAAATTCAATATCTTGGCGAAAAGGTACCTTCCGATATTGTCTCTTAATAGTAGAGGCAACTATTCTGAAGTCAGGTGTCGCTCGCCAACAGGTCCTCAATTGGCAACTCCCAGACAGACCATGGCATTTGCAACGCACTTCCATGTGAGATGACAGAATCTAGAACAATACGAAGAATGTCAAGCTTACATCTCACTCAAAGAACCAATAGTACTGACACTCTGTAACGTAGAAATTCTGTTCGTTGTTCTAAGTGAAGAGCTGTAATTTTTGGGCCTTTATTAGGCGACTAGTGGTGTTAGAAAATGGTAATAGCTTGCAAAATTAAGAAAGGCTTTGGACAACCATGTTAAAATAGAATATAATATATAAAGCAATCACGTAATGATAGGCTATAATTATAAGGAAAGGCGAGGAGATTGATATAAAGATGAAAAGGTCCCATAGTTCAGAGAGCTTTCTACAGAGAGCTTTTTCCTTTGCCTTGGACTTTAGGTTTTATAATAAGAAACATATGTAGCAGATAATAAAAATTACTAGCATACACGAAATAAAGACCTGTTAGAGATGTCTAGGACTTCATTGCCTGAAAACACTTGTGAAACATGTACATAAGGATAATATGTTAACAAAATGCAAAACGTAATCGAATCTAGCACGGTCCGTACTCGATTACTCATAAACACATCAAATTGCATTCCGTCGCATACGTGGCAGATTTCAATTGCGGCATCGTGAAATAATAAATCTGGTTTGTCATGATACGTGACCGCATCCTTGGCACAATTATGGAATTGCGCCACCCACCGCTAGCTCATAGCATTTACATAATTAAACGCCTGGCCGCAATCACGCTGACGGCTTAATTTCGCGAATGCCGCCGGCGGAACAATTTCCCAAATTGAGTCGGAGCAAAAATTCAAATAAATCGGTGTTCCGCACCGCCCTCCGGTACGGGTGCGCCTTAATAACGTAGCATTAAGAGCGTTCGCGATAGAATTCGCCACCCAAGACGTTAGTAATACGTCGTAATGAAGCTGGAATATTAAAAATGGCCCCGAACCGCTTATTATGTTCTCACCTCGGCTGGCGGCTCGTGAAATACGGCGGGGTAATGCGGGCCTCGCAGCGGCCACGCCACCACTTTCAATAGATTTAATGGTGGCGCCGGATTCAACACGTAGATCCGCTTGGATGATCAATATTTCGATCAACATATCGTGTATCAGTAAATATTAACTCTCACTATTGGACCAATTAAGATATTATTATTATTTGGTGCAATTTTTCTCTATAATTACTCTGCTTAAAATAGTAGAGCTTTACATCTGGTATTGAAAGGATTTAAGACCAAGTGATTTTTTTAAAGACCCGATTACGAACCTTTTCTATACGTAACAAGCATTCTGAGTCCGCATTGCTACGTAGATGAAGTGACTGTCTTGACATTCAATATCTAGTCTACATTTTTGCTATAGGTATGTGCAAAAATGTACAAAGTTTGAAAATCTATGAACCTGTGCTTGAACCAGAAAAATACTTCTAATTATTTATTCATTTGAAACGCATCGTATTGCATTCGTCTATCTAACCCTTCAGGAAATACGTGAGTTATGTTATTTGTTAATTTATAAATAGATATGTATTGACCATTACAGAACACAAGTATATTTTTGTTTATAGAAATTATCTTGGAAACTAAGGAAGGACCTCGTACAGGTCCGAAACTAGTCGGGCCATCCCGAAAAACGTACGTGAGTTAAGCCGATATATTTTTAATCATGTTTCAAATGATTGTTGAGCTTTCTTCAAAATAATATAACAATCACCGCCAACTCTATGTAGTGCTACAGTAGAGATGGATTGTTTATGAGAGATGAAGTCTGATGAATTATTGTTTATTTAAATGTGAAAGATATGTAAACAGCTCCAGAAGTGGATCTGAAAGATGATACTCATAACATAGGCCTGTCAAGTGCGAATTTGTTAGTTAAACAAAAGTGATAGTCATTAAACGTCATATTTATAATATTGTAATACTGAGTACTGACACTTTAGGCAGTTTTAAAGAACAGCAAAGTGTCAAAAGTTTACTTGAAATAGGACGGCTATTGACTAATTTTAAGTGTGCATATGCACTCTTACTTCGTTTATAGAGTGGTTGCAAGCGTGACTGTTGAACAAGAGATCCTAGCTCACCACCTATTCCATGGTGGGCCGTATAACATAACTGGTGAATTGTGGAAGTGTACTGTTATTATTATTTATTTATTATTACAGTAACAATTTAGACTATATCTATCATAACAGATGTCCCAATTCGATAGCATAGTCAAGGTTAATGGTACAAATGTCAATTTAGTAAAATAAATTAATTAAATGACGTCAAATAATAAAAAAATACTATAATAAAGAGGTCATAATAATGAAAAGTTAAAATAAAAATATGTCATAATAATAAATTCATTGTCATCGTCATCAGCCTATCTCAGTCCACTGGTTATAGGCTTCTCCCAATGCTTGTCGTATCCGGCACCGGCATGCAGTCTTTCGTAGGTCGTCATCTGCTTATCTGCCGAAGAACCGACAACCGGTGGAGTAGGCACGTTTAAGAGTGCAGACCGCCGCTCGGCAAACGTAGTGTAAGACGCCCTCCGGCCCGATGGGATGACGATCTAATCTAATGTCCTTCTGCTTATCCCTTCGGTGATATAGAGACGTGATGTTACGTTTATGTTATAATATGTACTCTTACTAAGTGGTCTAATATATACTAATCGCTCGAATCCTAGTCCTATTCAGGGTAAGAAGCTAATTTATATAGGCGGCAATAATCACTTTGCTCGCGCTTTGTTACTTTCTTCTCGTAAAAAAAAAATTTAAAGGACCTTATGCTAGCATTTTTTTAATATAAACAGGTGAGAGTGGGACTTGTCCATGACCCATCGTCATGTCCTATATTTGACTTATTCACATTTATAGGATCAGCAGCATTCAAAATACGGCTTCGCATTAGAAGAGTGGATACAGTAATTAATCCTCTGCGAATATTTACGTCTATCCAATTATTGTTGTTACATAGAACTTCATCCATACATTGCGGGGTTCATTTGAAAAGTAGTCTGCAGTTTACATGATCAGGTTGCAATGTACATCGAACGCTTTCCGACGTGACAGATACATAGTTACGTATTAAATCAATTTGAAGAGATAGATACATATGTATATACAGCCTGTGCGAGAAATAAATAGATAATCTTACACCCTCATAGCCTTGAATCGGGACACACGTCACACAGCGACTTGTGTGGGACATACGTGTCATAGTTTTAAATACAAAGAAAACGTGTATAGGCAGACACGTGTTTGCGATTTATGTGTTGTTTTTCTTAATATTTTTTTAGTAACGCCTTAGTATTTGGTTGGATGGGGTTGCAAGCGCGACTGCCGATCAGGAGGTCATGGGTTCAAATCCCGGGTCTTGCACTATTGGACTTTCTAATTTAGAATTTCTAGTAGTGACTCGGAGTCTGGTTCTGTGCCCGTTGTATGGCAATAGGCTCGCCACCTATTCCATGGGACGTAAACATAACTGGTGAATCGGGAGAGTGTACCACACTTTATTGTCTACCGCTTTTGGGGATTATAGGCGTCATGTTACGTTTTTTTAATGTTATAACATTTGAAATTAAATTTCAAAAGTACCTTCATATTTATAAAAAATAGAATGTTTGTATTGTTTTTAGAAATTGTTGATAAACACTATCATTTATTATAAGTATTATATCGGTTAAATCTATTTCTGTCAGACAGAGCTACATATATCAATCTGGGATATTCAAGCAGTGGCAATGGCACCTAAATGTACTTCTAAAGTTGTCATTGATCTGGACAATAATCGAGAGAGAGAGAGAGAAAAGAGAGAGAGAAAATTTAACAACGTTTTTTACTTTCACTGCAATTTGATTAACTTGCAATTCATCAATAGTTCCCTTTAACGTGAAATTCTATACTAAAATATTTTGAACAAGCAAGACAAAATGCTAGTTTTTCCAACTGTCATATCACAAGCGATTACCATTTTTAATTAGGTAATTTGCTTTTTACCAATGATGTTAATAATAATTGATTAATATTTAACTGAAGTGAGTGAAGGTGACGTAACTTGGTAACGCGACAATACGTATTTCTATCTCGATCTACTGACATTTGATGAACCACGCGAGATTCTCATGGAGTGAATCCCGGTCCAATCTCTGACTAACGCTAATAGGTTTAAGATGACCGTGTCCAATCCGAGCACAAATTAACTATTAGTTAGCCGCACACGACGGTACGTGCGCTCAGAATGTAACACAATGTTGCGTTATAAAATATAGAGAGCATCTGTGAATTGACTCGTTTCTTGTTAAATGTTAATTCATTTACGTACTTCAGAATGAACTAGTTCAAAAATAACGCTGGTCTATCCCTAAAATGAATATGTTGAAGAAGTCTTTCAAATAAGTTAGACATGTATTTATAGGTACATAAAATTATGTATCTTGGCACTTTCTCTTTCCACCCTCTTATCATTCTACTGTCGGAACATGGGTCTCCTTTTAGAACGAGAGGATTAGGGCCATAGCTGGTTGGCAGACGTTAACTCTATTTTGTAAACTAAGGTATATAGGCTTAATCACGATGTTTCCTTTCACCGGTATGGTGAGTTACATTTATTCTTAAAATGCACATTTTTGTAGAGGGTCGCGCCATGAATACATGTTCCTACATGGTGTACTAAATGAAAGTAATGAATTAAAATATATATTATTTATTACCGACAGCAAAAAAATATTTTATTTCTTATCGACTTTTATTGGATTAGTAAACATTTTTGGTAATACAAGGAGATTATTTTATATTTCAAAAATATATAATCGTTGTGTTAATAAATGCTTTACCAATATGGCGACATGTTGACTTCAGGAGTAATATTTTGAATGTCATATATGAGAACCGAATATGGACTTATACAGAAGATGGGCAATTTACCGAAGTTAAAAAATCACTTTAGCCGTATTTGCGAGATGTTATTAATTACTCTTGTAGACGGTTAATGAGATTAATTAAAGGATTTTACAGAGATCAGATATGTTTAAAATCATTTAATGACAACATTCATTGGTACTTTAAATGCGTAAATGATGAGAAACATGTTCATTACCGACAGTTCGTACCATCGTATGTACAAATAGGGTTCCAGTATATAGCTATTTATGTTAATATTATAAACACGAAATTAATTCTGTTTGTATGTTACTTTTTCATGTCAAGATAGCCCAACCGACCTCGTTGATATTGGCACTATAGATTTCTATTTATATACTTAGCAAAACGACGTAGTGGGATGTAAACACAACTGGTGGAACATGGAAGCGTAGTACACTCCCCTGCCTACCTCTTCGGGGATTACAGGCGTGGCGTTACGTATATTTTTTGTATTAAAGATATTAAGGTAATCCGATAACCTATTCGCAAAATTTAACATGACTTTGGTTGTCTTCGGTTGATTCTTTTAAAAATATGTGCATACGAAAATAGCTGCTTTTTTTTTTAATTGAATACGTCGATATCCATTCCTGTATTCTACATTAACAAAATATTAACTCATCGGATTGACTTTTTGTAACATAATTATCACCTCGGCTCTCTAATGCGATACCTAATTTCTTGTGTAGGTTGGGCCGAACCTTTTATAGTCCCGCTGAGGGCGAGTCTCTCGGTCACACCGTGTTGTAACAAGCCTGGAAATTTCTTTAAATATTATGATGACATTTTAAGTTTTTAAAGGTAACCTTTTAATAGAAACTTGGGACATTAAATGGTATTCAAACTTTAATAATGCAAATGTGTATATAGTATTTCTAAAAATACTATTTCCTGTACTGAATTATTTCGGAATATTTCGAATACTGGGAATATTGGCAGTTATTGATTTTCTAATACAATATTGAGAATAATACAGGCACATTATAGGTAAGTGCATCATGACAAAAATATATTTGACAACTGAACAGACTATTTTTGAATTGTAATAAAATACTTGCTAGACGAAGCACTTGAGGCAAACACATCTCAAAGTACAAAACGCTTTTTTATTGCTACCTACACAACTAATATACTTTTTAGAAACTTTTAATAAAAAAAAGGAACATCACGACTGTAATCCCCGAAGAGGTAGTACGTTCTCACGTTTCACCAGTTACGTTTACGTCTCATGGAATAGGTGGTGAGCCTATTGCTATACACTGGACACATCCAGATTCCGAGTCACTACTAGAAATTCTAAATTAGAAAAATCCAGTAGTACTCGACCCGGAATTTGAACCCAGGACCTTCCCGATCGGCAGTCGCGCCAGCAACCGTTCGACCAACGGGGCAGTCGAGTTTTCACTCCTAATAGAAATAATCATAAATGTGCGTGAATTGGTGACATTTTTATTTTATAAAAAGTTTACTGGTGCGCCGCTAGAAGAGAGGTCTGTATTAGTAAAATAGGCTTGAATTTATATTACAGGCCGGCGTGAGAGCGGTCGACTTTATTTTGACATTAATAAAAATATCATCGGGGGTTATTATAACCGAGCGTGTCTAACTGAGATCTCACTGGGCGGCTGTTAATTATGTGCCCACAAAACAAAATGGTAAAATGCCGGTGGAACAATGGTCAAGTGTGGGGTCCGGACCACCGAGGATGCTACACCTCAATTTACTCTGATAGTGGGAATAGGCGTATTAATATTGAAATGCTATGATTGGATATTATTTTAAGGGTTTTCGAATAACGAATATCTTCATTCGAATCAGTGTGTGCTGTGATTTTATTATTATTACAGTTCTTGTACAGTTGTGTAACAAATTATTAAACTTTGTGTGCCATTAGATTAATGGAATGAAATGGTGTAAGCTGGTATCGAAAAGTGTTAATTTTAATAATGATAGACAATGTCATTTTAAATGCAATTAATTATATTTTTCAAATATCTTAATTTAAATTATCTTCAATAATTTTCCTGTCTTTTCTGAATTAATAATAAAAACAATAATTCTTTTATGAATAAATAAAGTTATAACAAATCATCTTGGTATTTTGTTTCAGTATTAGTTTTTCAACTAAAAATAGTCATCCAAATATGTATTAAATATACATTATCTTTGACAGCGAACTGCGCTCAATGTCAAATGTCATGAAATATTAAATGTATGGTGACCCTCGAGAACGTAGCAAAACAAAATTGGTAAGAAACCAATAAATAAAGTGTATGAAATTATAATCATTGAAATCTAAAATTGCCTTAATTTTCAATACGATGTACAGTCAAATATTAAAAAAACAATGTAATAATAACATTTAAATTTGTAGAAAATATCAAATCAAAACATCGCATCCAAAAGATAATGGTTAACTAGTAAATTAAACATCAGCTCGTAAAAGCAACAATGTTGAGGACTTTGATCTCTGACTTGATTTTATGGCGGCCACACTGTTTAATCGTTAAATGTCAAATTTAACAACGTGTTAATATTAAATTATAGATCTATTAAACTGTCGTTTCGCATATTTCACGACAGCTACCGAACGTATTATCTATTCGACTGTTATTTTAATGTGGACACGTGGACGTGAGGTATAATTAGAAAGTTAACTCGGCTAATTATAAGCATCTGAAGATGATTGCCGTTTAGTGAATTAACCGACCGTTTTACGGTATCTAACGATGTTTTAAATGTTTGTTTGATATGACTAGCTTTGATGTCCATAAAAATTTTTATATGTATAACAATATAAAAACAGTATAATGATAATATGCATCTGTGTATAATACTGTTCAAATATTTTTGTACGTGTTATATTATATCATCATCACTAGGTCTCTTGCCGGATAGGCAGGGAGTAAATATTATTTGATGAAATATGTAAATTTTAAACACGAGACCTATTTAAAGTTATACAATTTCTGATGTGGTTTTATTATTTCAGAAGACAAAAAATTTAATCATACATAGATCGCTTTCGACAAAAAAATGGATATATATTATAATTTCAAGATTTTATGTTATCATTGTAAGTCTGCTTCAGAACATTGCTATAAATAAATCTCTCTCAAATGGAGTTTTGCTCATAATCCCTACGCTGAGCACGCGAGTTGGGGATTGTAGGGCACAGATTCTCGTCGTCTACGCTGGTGCCCGCGGCATACATCTATGCTTCGTCTGTTGTAAAACAGGATGCACCACGGAGGGTGTGGTTGGCTTGAGCTCCTAAGATGGAGCTTGGAACCTCCCCATGTTCTATCGTTCTATATATACTATGATTTTTTATACGACATAGTACGACACGACATACGACACGATCATTCAATTGATGAAATTTTTATAGTACCTAAATATACGATCATTTTAGTAATCCATTTTTGTATAATAGTATAGTACGTTTATACATTTACAGGAACATTATTATCCCTGTATTTAAGTCCCATATAAAAGATTACCGCGATACTTATTTTTACGAATGTGTGTAAACAGCCTAAGCCGCTCGCAATAAATGTCGCTAGCCGCCTGTGGGTCCAACATCCATATAAATTAGGCACCCGACTCGTACCATATAATTAACCACTATAAACGAATTAGAAATTAAACAATTTGTTCCTACGCGTCGTGTTTGTATTATAAAAAAACGTACAGACGTAAATAAAATTGTATTAATCGTAAATCCCCCTAATAAGTAAGCGAGAGACATGGCATGCCGCTTTAATGTCAGATATGGTTATGGACACTAATATAATATTTCCAACAAACTTATACGCGTCGTTACGAAACTCAACATTGACATTTGTTCCATTGTGTTAAAGGTTACAATTGAGCGAGCGACGCTTTTGACAGCTGCAAACATAAATGTGTTAAGTTGTATTTAACATAGGTTTGACATGTTTATTATTAGATGGAAGAGGCCTATTAAATTATTAAATGTAATCCCGCACGGTAGGTCCGGCATTTTGGCTTAGTCGGGTACTCGGTGACGCGTGTTCACTGCTAGATCAGTAGACAATAACAAATCAGATTCTGACATATTTATGTGACAGACGCGCGTTGTGCGCGACTGTACAAAGAGGGATCTTATTTTCGGTGCTATTTGTAAGCTTATTGTGTTTCGCAAAAGGATTTATTCGAAACTATTCTAGATAATCATTATATCACAATAGGCCTTAGACATCTGTGACCGATAACTACATGTATTATAAATACATACGTAAGCTTTATTTTATTGTTTCATGAGTTTATTTTTTTTTTTTATTAGCAGTTAAATATATGCGCGAAATAAGTGTTTAGTTCACGGCATTTTAGATAAGCAATATGTTGAGTTTTATTGACTAAATTGTTATTTTTAGCTTTCCATATTTGGGCACCCGCCTCCTCTCAGAAATAGACGATTAATGTTATATACAGCTAGGCTATTCATGTGCGGGTTGGCAGACTCTACACGCCTTAGAGAACATTATGGAAAGCTCTAAGATATACAGACTGACATAATGTTTTCAGTCACCGTTACAAATAATATGTCATCTTTTGAATGCATATGATTTTAAAAAGATTGAACTTTAAGATCCAGTTCGGAATCCTGGAGTAGGAGGCAGAATTAGAATCCATTAACTGGGCCAACATTGCTTATTATGTTGGGCAAATATTTTTAGCTGAACTTTTCATAATTGTTCACTAGTTACATGCAAAATGCAGTCCGAGGCATAAGCAAAAAGTTTGTTTATAAGATGCAAAAACGAATAGTTTGTTTATGATTAACATAATTGGCACTTTTATAAGTTATTAGCTGATGTGACATCATTGTAATAGGTAAAGCGGACAGTACCGAGAAATATTGTCAGATGGTTGTTTTGAAAACCACACAATATTTATGTGAGTATTATGTGTTAATGAGGTATCTAATTTATAATGGTTTATTCATATTAATAGTGTAACTTTGATGTAACCGTTCAACTTAAACCGTCAACAATGTATTTACGGCTATGGATCTTGGCATAAACGTCGTTGGCGTAAACAAATAACCAGTATCATTGTGACGTCATATTCACATTCGTAATTAAGATTCAATAAAGTCATAAGATAATAGGTACATAAATATGTAATTGAAAACAAAAATAAAGTTATAAAGTTAAATATTGCAAAATCGAAGTCACGAAGCACCACAGGCTTCAATTTATATCGGTTCGAAATGATAACGAAACGATATAAATCGAAACGTGCGATTCATACGCTTAATAAAACTGATTAAATTCATCGCTTTACGACAATGTAAAGTCAATTTGTATGCGATCCGCTGAATACCGTAAATTGAGAACATTAACGGGGTGAGATGGTGAGGGGGCAGTTTAATGGTTTATGGTTACATAAGGTAACGGTAGGTAGTGGTCCGACCACCCGGAATGGAGATTACTTCGCCACGCCTACCCACCACCAGTTCAATTCGAACTTAAGTGTTTCTATTACACAGAGGAAAGTAAGTATTCAAATAATGTGAAATTTTTATATGTGAAGTTTGCAAACGTGGAATTTTATGTGAGGAATCGTGATTATGACTGCTGAACTGGACGTGATGGATCTGATTGCCATCCATGCCAAATGTTTGTTTGTATCATGAACGCGAATGTTTCTACTGTGTTCACTAGTAAAATTATGTACATAAGTATTTACAAATTAACATAATTACGAAATTAAATTTTTTTGTTAAATAACCGTGGCTTCATTATAAGTTTCGCGGCGAATTTATTTGTATTTTATATAGCGTACTACACTAAACTCCACATCTCCATAGTGGGACATAAACGTAACCGGAGAAACGCGGGAGTGTGCTACACTACTCTGCCTACCGTTTCCGGGATTACAGCCGTGCTGTTGCGGTATGTAATAAGTGTATAATTTATCTTTATATCGTTGATTGAGTTAATTTTCATCTTTCCACGTTTAATATTCACCCTGCCTTTGATCAAACTACGGTTATGCGGGGGCGCGTTCATAAAGTACCTAAATTGAAGCACCATCAAGACTAGTGTCTTTTCAATCTTTGTTGTGCCCTCTTATGAAATACATCAAAGAAAATAAATTCAATTGTTCCTGAGAGCGTATTTTTATATGCGCCGTAGTATTTTCGGTAATAATACTTATTGCACAGTTCATTCTGAAATCTAGGCAGTGTTGAGATCAACAAGGAAGCACGTACTGATGAGATTTTAATAATAATAATAATAATATATTTAGTGCTACAAAAAACTACAGTAGTAAAGTATGCTAATAATAGCCTTAAAACCTAAACTTTTGTAAGGCAATACTCATTAATCAATGTGTGTTGGGAAAATAATTAAACGTATTTTTTTCAAATTTCGTAATTATTATGATAAACTGCCAAATGTCGTTCTGTGTGTTACCAGTTTCACTCTTTTTGTTCCCTTTTATACAAATTGTTAACAAACGTGAGGACAAATGATTTTAGATTTAATAAATATTTTGATTTAATTTGAATAATAAAGTTGTATTGAAGAAAACTATATTAAATAAATCATCATTTTTCAGCTTCCTATATCTAAGAAGACATTAAGACAAGACAATGTCTTGTTATTGTCATAAGACTTCTAAGATCTACAAAGATACACAAAATACGTTAAAACGTTATAAAAAAGACGTTCGATTGTAAACATACCGATCTCCCAGCGACATTGTTGTGAATGTTGATCTTCGACTGCAGATCATCCACCGTCTCTCTTACATCCAGAAACTTCTTAGAGAAGTCTATCCCATACGCCAAGTTGTGAGAACAGCCGCTCCATTCCCATTTATTTACCCTCTTCTTTCCTCTCGGGTTGTGTGACGCTCGGTAGCCCAACGGATCACAGCCACAAGACAGGAGACGGCCTTGTGCACAGGCGCGTGCGACCGAATGGGCTACTCCAGCCGCTGTCAATGCATACAGAAAGGCTGCTTCTCGGTAACCTATAACCAATGAAAGTAATCTAGGAAATATGTTATTTCTTAAGGGGGTAGAAATTTCCATATAGGTTCATTCTCACTACTGGCTACCTACAAAGTCGTATGTTCTAGAATAATCATATCAATATAGTTGTTTAGCGACGAAATAAAAGAAAATACTGGTGCTACCGATATCGAAAGTATGGATAAGGCTACAACAAATTTCATAATTCAATGTTGGATCTGCACAGAGATTCTTTTATTAAAATTACTGGATATTATAGAACACAGCAGTCATTTAAAATATGTTTGTATATAACCAGATACGCCTAGCTGAATATGAGGCTTAAGGATAGTGGCAATATGAGGAAATTTTAATTATATTATCTACTTACTGTAATATTTAATTATAAAATGGCTAAACAAGGAAATTACAACAAAAGGTGACATGCTTTAAAGACGATATGATTTTGATTGGCGATAAAGGATATTGCGAGAAAGCGAATGAAGATATGATTAATAACGTAATTATTGTCGAGATGACAGATAAAAGAATGAGGATAAAATATATAGTGGCAACACCAAAATATTTAGAAAAGAAAAACACTAATAGTAAAGTCTGAGATTTTTAAATACAAATAAATATAATAATATGTGAGTTAATAAAGAATTACGCAAAAGTAATACGAAGATTATAAATGAAACATGCGTTAAATAACTTAATGGGCCATCATAGTATACCCCGGGTTTACATAACGATACATTTTTAGTGGTATATTCACGGGACCAGATAATTTTAATATATGATTTATACGTAACAGTTTTACCAAATACGTTTCACAACTCATGGAATAAGTAGTGAGCCTATGTAACAAATATATTAACTAAGTGAAACATTCATTTTTTTCGTTCATAATGTCAATGCAATTTTTGATATAACAAACTCGATAACGTTTAAACTTGTTTTAATGAAATCAGGTCGAATTTTGACCACTGCTGGACGACTGATGGTAATAATAGAATGGAATGTTATCCTACAAGACTGAATCATAGAAGTATTACGTAATATTATAATATCGATTGTAAAATGTCGAATATTGAAAGATCGAATCTGAAATGAGACGGTCCGACAGAGAACCAAAGTTATCGACATAGCTCGAAGGATTAGCAAGCTGAAGTGGCAGTGGGCTGGTCATATCTGTCGCAAAACCGATAACCGTTGGAGTAGACGTGTTCTGGAGTGAAGACCGCGTCTTGGCAAACGTAGCACTACCTCTAGCTAGGTAGAGTGGCGATATACGCAGTGTCTGATGCAACAAGCTGAAGATCGAGCTCAGTGGCGTGCTGTTGGAGAGGCCTATGTCCCAACAGTGGACGGAAATAGGCTGATAATGATGATTGTAAAAATGAAGTTAAATCAATACCGTATTGTAAATACTGAGACTAAATTACCGTGACTAAATAGGAATAAAAACAATATTTATTGTTAATAAAAAAAAAATAACAATTCGTGCCTTGCAAAACTAAACATGGGCAATAGGGGATGATTCAGCCTTTGCTGATACTAGACTATAGTTCTGTATCGAGACGATTATCGCGGTGTAAGCCCCGCATTAAATGTATAGCAACTTTTTCATCCGTGCAATAATTTTCTCTTTATAGAGATGATCTGAGGTCGTTACTTGCAAATTGTCACAAATAGCTGCATGTAAAATTTAATTGTAGCTTTTGAATTTTCATGAAGCACTTACCTTATATTGCTTCACGTTTCGTTACATTACTTATGATATAACTGCTTATCGATACCATCGGGGAGGGTTCATTGATACGTATGTACTACTTTATCAATTTCCATTAATGTTATGCACCTGCGTTTGTAGGAACTCTAAGACAGAAGCGCTTATAGAGACTGGAAGGGATCAGAGCGCGCTTGTGTCTCTCATTAACTTTTGCACACAGTTTTTACTGATGTCAAATCTTTGAATTAATTCTTTTTGAACATCTTACAGTTAATTTTATTTAAAGTTCCGATTAAAATATATTTTATTTCATTATAAATTTCATGTAAATATAGGGGTGTTGATAATGTTAACAGTTAATAATAAATTAAGTACATTTTTAAATATTTATAATGACATAACATAGTAACTGTATCGAAATATGTCTTGTGGAAAACTCATTCAATAGGTCGAACATTCCTATCAAAAATATAATAATTCCTATTTCCTTGTTTCCGTTAAGCTCTTTTTCATCGTTGTTATCGTTCAACTTCGTCGGAGGCTTTAAGAATGACTTTTAAACTTCCTACAGATAAAATGACCACTACCTTTTATTAGTACCATTCATGTGCAGCTGTAGCAAATTGTTCTCCAGGCCACCTCAATAGTAATGGAACTAAAAGTGCAATCAAATTTAATAGTCCTTCATTTACATTGTATTAATCTTAAAAGATGAAGTCATATCTAGTAGATAATATTAAATGTCGCAGCCAGTTCTGTTTCTTTATTTCCCTTATTCGGTGTGTGGTCGGGCTCGTCTCGGAAGGTTACTATAGGTAAATTCCTCATGCAACATGCAATTCTCAATTTGTAGATACAAGAATGCATTCTAGGTGTGGAGTCCCGCATTCCTAGTTTTTGCATTGAATACTCAATAAAGACATTTTTCTTGTGCTCGAGAATCAAACATATGGGCAGAAGATTTCACCTGGCTTTCTCTTAAACTACGTGCCTCATAAGTTATTTACGGTACCTACAAGTTTTTTTTCGTCCAGACAAATATAGTCATAAGTCGATAATTTTATCCTTACAATAATCCACAATGAGTAATGTTCTATTACAATGTAAGTGAAATACGAACTGAATCCTCTCTCATAAATTCCAGATCGTTCGGCGTTCTAAATTTAAATAGCAACTGAGACGTCGCACAGCGATACAGTAACTGTCATACATAAAGCATTGGAAGGGTTCGAGTCCATCGCATCGCTACACGGAATGCGGAACGATTCCGATCGCAGTTTATCTATTTTATTGCAATAAATTAAACAGAATCCATTCGAGATGCGAAGATAAGCTATTGGACTAGCACAATGTAATCTTTTTACCATAAACAGCATGATAGGCGATTTGCATTTGAGTTAGGTACGGCATACTCGGCTCTTAGTTAATTGTGTTCAGCTATAACTCTTCCAAGGTTAATAACGCGCTATTCTTGCTATTTCATTGTGTTAAACAGAATGGAGCGCTGGTGATGTTGGCATTAAAGCGATTTTAAGAGCTATCCTCGTTTAATAGGCAATTAAGCTACTGAGAGCCTGAGCAGCGGCCACCTGCTCGACCGGATGTCTGGTTTTTCTTCGCTGCGCATTAATCTGTAACTGATATGTGCACTTAATTGTGATTTGGCTCAACTCCTTGCTAAATTCACTAGCGATCCGTACAAGCGTTGCGTTCTGTTTAACAAATTCGAGGAACAACATATTCCAGTTTAGTCGTTTTAGGTTGTCCATAGATTTAATAGAAGATACATATGAAATTTTTCATAGACTTAATGTCAATAATATGTATTTATAAGTATCTAAACTAATACAGTTCAAATCAGAAGACGATAAAATACGTTTCATCTTATATATTATTTCGATTTTAATGCGATATAGATTTTTAGATATATTTATTGACGTGTAGTTTTATCTCATCGTTATATTTAAAATATGGTTCTAATTGGATATATTACGTTTCAATTCGAATTCCTATAATCCACATAAAGTTCTTATTGAGAAATACAAAATACGTTTGCGAGGATAGTCGTGACTCACACAAATTAATTCGATACAAGAAACGAATTTTATTACATGTTATCTATATGGATTGGCGGCTGCCTCTGGAACGAAACTAATTGCTCAAGAGAGATAAGTTTTATTGAAATAATGGTGTTTTTACTCGATAAATACGTCGCGTCACTTGAGTATAAACAAACGAATGTAGACATAACATTTGGATGTACAAGGTTGATGTTGCCATAAACATACAGGTGTCATTTGTTAGTGGCTTAACTCTGTTGGGTTTCGGCTTGATTTCATCCGATCACAAAAAAAATAATTATAATAATCTTTTCAGTGGGTGACGTACGCTTGTAATATCTAATTCACATATAATATCTAACGCACAAGTGAAACTAAATAATGTAGTTAGGTTAGCAAGACTATTGAGCGTTTCTTAGGAAATAAAAAACCAAAGGGATCATTTCCCGCTTTAACTCATTGTAAATATAGAACTTAAAGCGTTTTATTAGTGTTGCCATATTGTAATAAAGTAAAAGTTTCATATAATATGACCAATATAAAAACGACGCGTTTCGAAATTTATCGAGAAGAAATTTTTGAATTTATCAATCTCACTTTATTTCAATGGGTACTTAAAAGATACTTGCATTATGGGATTTGAAAAATGTATTCTAGTTTATCAAAAGCGCAAAAAGTCATGATTTAGGATGATTCGTGTATATAATAATCGTTATAAATCAGCCATTATCTATGAGTGATCATTGTCGAATGAATTAATATAATGTGTGTTACAGGAGTTTTACAACACGCGACGTATTTGTTGTAAATGATGTTCTAGTGTTCATTGTTTTGAACAGTCGATGTGTTGGCAAAATTCATTAAATTTTGTATATTGCTTAACTTTATATATTTTGTTTCATAGCTACGCCCCGGTTCCTCTCTGCAACACATAAGGCTAATGAACTATTTCATGTATATATTTTTAATGTTCTGTACTTGTGTCAGTATGCGCAAGGGCCTTCTCAACTTTTTTGCTCTCTAGTCGTTTCTTCTTAAATCTCAGCCGAATTATATATATTTCTAATGTCGTCAGCATCTCCTGATTTATTATATATTTTACTTATCTAGATTCAATGTTTTGTCAGATAACGGAAAAACATATTTTTCCAAATTTTACATGATTTTATATATAAATTGCGTTAAAGCATATTTTCGCAACAGATCAGCGTTCAATGTAGAAAGTCTGGAGGCAGTATTGAAATTCCGTGTTCGTTCATTATTTATAACCAACACGTTTACGGGATGTGACAATTCGACATTTCCAAATTCCGAGTGCCAATGACAAAAACACATCGTGTCTTATAAACGCATCAGAGACTATCATACGAGATCGAGTATCGGCTTCGGACGACGAATGTTACGGTGTACCGTCCATATAGGGCTATGTTATTGTTTATTTATAAACTCGAGTCCGTCCCGGGCTTTTTCCGAGTCGCCAGTGACAAATTTATATTTGTCGAGCCGTGGAGCCGCGATAGAATCGATATGTCGCGATTTATAGCACGCTCGATTGATCGATTTTGATGATTTCGAGTTACGGGGGCCTGTGCTTGGTACGGTTATTCCGATTTCAGTATAGTTACCGATACTTCGATTGCGACATATTTAGTTATTTCAAAAGACAGCTGTTTTTTTCTGAGTTGTTTTTTTTCATTTTCGGTCGCAATCGTAGAAGTTTTTTCTTAATAATTTCTATTAGTTTTATTTCAATTACGTATTAAAATGAAGTAGACATTATTGTAATACATTTATCGCTTTATACTGTAATATTGAACTTTTAAATTTTATTTATGAGTACATATTAATGTGTATTTAGTATGTAAATTTATGAACTAATTGATTATTAAGAAGACCGCGATGTATATATTTACCGACAACTGAATACATGAAATGGAAATAAATACTTAGTAGTAACTACATGCATTTAATGGGCAATTAAAATATGATCAACGTTTTAATTATTTTATCACTAACCCCTAACCCCTATACAATATATACATGAGTGTTAAGTTTAAGGTATGAAGGGATACGAGAAACGGTTAAAGGAAAGGTGTTAAAGATACAGAAAAACTGTTTGACGCTTAAAAAAACAAATGTAGAATAGAATTGAACACTCAAAGATCATTTAGCATTTATGTACCCACTATTGAATAAACTGGACTTAAACAAATTCGTTTGGTCACGAAATTGATCCTTGATCCTGATGCTATAATTAAAGATCATTTGATGATGACTTCATTAATTAATGATCTACAACTATGTAGTTATAAAAGCTACGACCATACGGGGTGATTCCAAACAAAAGCTTGACAACCTTTTGAGAGCCCTTTACGTCGAGTTTTTTTTTAAATTTATTCTTGATCTAAATGTGACATAAATAATTATTGTGCGGCATTCGGTTTTTTACGTCCGCTATATTCGCAATGTGTGTTTCATGAATATTCAATATTTTTTTTAAATATAGACACCCGTAAAGTGAGGTGCCAGTATCCGTACATTCCGGGAGTCTTAAATGTAATTTAAAAGAATTTAACATAAAAAACTTGTAACTGATATACATACAAACGACTCCTTGAACTAAGTTAACCACTCATCTAATTAACTATGAAGTTTTAATGAGTGGAACTGTTTAAATTTCTTTTTAGATGTTAGATCAGCTGGTCCGTCTGACAACTTGTTGGTTTGTACCTTCTGTATATACCAATTTTGGATAACAGAGATCGCAGGTGCATTACTATACGAAGTTTTGTGAATGCGGTTAACCTATTGCCCTTAATAAAACATGGCGTAACTACAGATATAGTTGGATATCGCGAGGCGAAAGAAATTTAAAAATATTTAGGGCATTTCCATAAACGTATAATTTGTGTAGCAATGTCAGTTTTGTTTTTTTTTTCGTTAAAGTTCTGATGACAGTCGACGGTGCCTTTTCAATTTTTTTTTTCATATAAGCTTCTTGTGGGTTTTTGCCTTTAATCCCCACGCTGGGTATGCGAGTTGGGATCGCAGAGCACGGCTTCTCGTACTGCCTACGTTGCTGAACGTCTGCGGCCAGGACATGTAGGTGTACCTAGGCAGACCGCGCCATATCGCAATCAGCCAGCGCCAGGCTTAGGGGCCTCTTATCAGTCATTACCTACTTCCCTCCATTGCTGGACCTCTCCTATATGGGGTAGGGAATTGTATACTTTCTCAGCCTCGAAACTGATATATTTTTACGTGTTCATATTAAATTTTACGAGTTATCGTTGCAAATTGTTCAATGTTCAATGGTGTTGAGAATTATAAAATATTATAATGCTCTCATTGTGTGAGGAACTGAACTGGAAAAGATATTCTACGTAAAGTATTGTTACTATTGAAATTTGGATTTAAGTCTGAAAGGGACGTTTGCCGATGTTCTTGATGCATGTGCTCTACGTGTTACTAAAGATGCTTCTGATGATTTTTAATACTGTTTATGGTGTGCAATAGACAGTAAAGAGAGTAAAAATAAATAAATAGGGGCACGTATCATCACGCCTGTAATCCTCGAGAGGTTGGCAGAGGAGTGTAGTACACTCCCACGTTTGACCAGTTACGTTTCAGTCCCACAATGGAATAGGTGATGAGCTCATCGTTATACACCGGGCACAGATCTAGACTTCGAGTCACTACTAGAAATTCTAAATTCGAAAAATAAGTAGGGGAGATTCTGACAATTACTAATTGCACTCATGACTCACGAGTACCTATATAACTTTACAAATGCTAATAACAGTTCCATTTATGCTGTCCTGTTAGTTATTAATACTATCAGTTTTATGTGTTAATAAGTTTTTACTAACTCTAACTCAACTAACTGACTCTCAAGGTACTTTTCCTTAAGTCCTATACGGGCTAGGTCGTAACAGCCATGGGTATTAACAGGCACTCGTGATTTCTACCTTTTCATTTGTTATTCTGTTTACCTAAAATATACATAAATAATAAAATATGTTCAATAATATATAAACACCGGACTTACACCAATTGGGAGCTAAAGCTCGGACATACATATAAATGGCAGTACGTATTCGTAAATCTCTTGAATATACATATCCATTACAAAAACTACTAACCACGCGGTAAAAAGGGTGATTAAAATGTTAAAAATTAAAAGGTTAAAAATCACATTAATTTTGTATCAACGCTATCTCACTTTGATACATTTATTTAATCTCAGGATGCGCTTATGAGAGCAACATCCATTATTTTCTTGCGAGTCGTTCGTTTTGTTGAAGCTGATTAAATTTAGTATCGATTTGGGGCAATCGATCGTCGATACGATCTCTTTTCGTCCGCGGCCAGCGTCGTGGTGAATCCTTTAATCGACTCTAATGAATGCCGCTTAAAACATCGTGACTTTTTCTTATCGAACGCTCTGAATTTCGAACTGGTGACAGATTTTAAATTCTTCCCTTACACTTGTACCAGCGCTTTTTCCCTCATGTTTGTTTTAATAATGCATGATATGTAATTATTTTTCGTTACAAGATGTCGACAAAAAAGTATTTTCGATTTACGACACTCGCCGTCTGCAAGTTAAATTTCGTTTCTGTATTAATTCTTTCCCGGACCGCATGTTAATTTCTCGTCGTTTATCATAAGTTTAGACGTGATATTATACGATGTTGTTCTTTTGATTGCTCATTTATTTTACTTCTATTTATGTGGTATTTGTAGGAACACCACAATTTATTGATTATTATTTATAAGAATCAAAACGTGTAATATAAGCAGCCGGCTGAATCCAATTTAAACGTATCGATCCATAGAACAAACGGGCACGTCCTCGCTCGCGACGTCAGCGCCACCTCGATTCCGCGAAGCGCGGATTAAATTGGCAAATCTACATTCGCACCGTATACGGAAACCCGGCGCCGGTAAGTAAAAAAATTCACGACCTAAGTAAATACAAATTTCAATTATAATTTTAAACGTTTTATTTCATCGGGCTCTTTATTTAAAAATGTATGGTTGGAGGCGAACATTTATTTAATGGGATGCGCATACTGATAGGTTTTTCCGAGCGACGTCGGCGGTGGTCGGCTTTTTCCGCGTTGTGTAACATTGCTTTTGATGCGCGCACACAGCTGAGCGGCCGTCGCGCATGCGCCCGCGCACATCGTCCTGTGATTTACGATTGTGCATTTAGCGATTTTAAAATGGTTTTTCATGATCCTTCTCGCTTTTAAATCGATAGCCTATAAATCTGGTGCTAAAATGAATGAACTTGCGTTGGCTTTTTCTGTTTAGTTTAAAAAATATTCACCTTTTATGGCCGATCTCCCGGGTAATTATCCCTTTGCTTGACGTGTCGTCCTTTTTACCACGGGACTATTTTGTTGCGGTTCCTGGTAGACTACTTACTCATCCAACGGTTCGTTCCAAAACTCAAGGAAATGTGACTATTGTTTGTATATTCAAATTTAATTTAGCTACAATTATGATTTAAATACTATTTCTTTACAATTTTTCAACACCAATTATAAAACAAGTAACATCCTCAACACTTTCAGATACACGTCGGAACAAAAACCGAAACAATTAAATTCAAAATTAACTTGCGCGTTGACTGGACATTAAGCAAGTGCAAAGCCGGCATAACGCATGGTTTGCTGTTGACAAGTTTTTTTAATTGTCCCAACTGCAAAAGGAATCTAGTATCTCCTTTCTCTCGAATTCTTACCAACCGATTTGGATCGTGTTAATGGGTTTATTGAGGTTCCTAATTATAATTCAACTGGTTACCTTGTGTCCAACATCGCGGAGGGCAAAAACAAACCCAGCATTTTATTGTTACCAACAGGGCAAGTGTTGTGCATCGTGAGCACACCGGCCAGTTATTGTGAGCGTACATTTATTAATAGTTAGCTTATATAAATACGAGATATATTCATGCTATACTTAAAATTCACACGTATGAATATATTATATATTTGCTTATATGTACATGCAAGCCATCTTCTCTTAACTGTTGACTTGAAATGATATTTCTGGATCCAGGTATATGTCGTGTCATTTGTCTTTTTAATATAGCAGTTAGTACATTTTTTTTTATTAGTTAGTAAGCCTAATTTTTGAACCGGGGAATAATTCTTAGTAATTCAGGATTAAATTTTGTATGATGAGGATTATATGATGATATTTGCGTTAGATATATGTAGGTATAGAGTAGGAGTAGAAAGGCCTAGCCCTCGAAGGACCTGATGTGATGATATAATAATAATACATATGTTATTCAGTAAAATATCGCTTGAATAGTTTTTCCTATTAACGAAGCTAAATATCACGAACATTTTTAAATGAACCGCCCTAATATCGGATATGGATGAAATATTACGAATGTGTTATAAATTCGTCAGCGTGTAGGTGTTTTGTATATGTGCACTAATTAGGTTCCATTGTGGAATGCGACGGGGGCCGAGTGTTGCGAATTGCTAATTACCGAAACTTAACGACCACTCCGACCTCGCTGCGACCAGCATTCAAAATGAACGGCCCTAATCTTTATATAGCGTACCGGCCGCATCTCGACGCTTCGCTCTCGATAATTCCATTTATAAAGTCAGCATTTTACCATTTATTCATTTGTAAAGTCACCATTTTACCATTTATTCATTTGTAAAGTCACCATTTTACCATTTATTCATTTATAAAGTTATCTTTTACTGTATATTAATATAAATAAATTAGATAAATGTATTAGTCGTTATTATATTATTAAGTCAATATTTACATGAATATTAAACCAGCCAATTACTATAGTAATGATTATAATCATAGACGCACAATATCTAATAGGTATAATTTAATTAGAGGATTAATCCGACTAGTTTCGGACTTATGTGAGGTCCTTCTTCATGAGATCCCGCCGGTTGCAGCAAGGACAGAGACTGCGCGCCGCCTCGCGAGTATCGAGATTCGACCGTTGAGGTTCGGTTGGATCGTCAATACTTTGTGTTTTGTGAAGAAGGATCTCGTATGAGTCTGAAACTAGCGCGCCATCCCAAAAACCATGCGTCAGCTAACCCGTTACATTTGTTATTATTAAACATTCACGAAACATTTAGTAGTTGAATAGTCATAGATATTTCATTGATAGTCAGTGCTATTAGATGTGAGGCTAACTTGAGATTGTACTCGTACAGAAGTACTTACATAAATGGTTTGATAGAGTTTTGAGTTAATTTCTTTAATAAAATAGAATTGTTGTAACTTAGAGTTCTTAGAAAGTGAAGGTAACGTATGAAGAGTGATTTATAAGTACATGTAACAAACTAGTTTGCTGGTCTTTTCACGTTTACCATTCACTGCAGGCAATTAATCAATATTTCATATCTTAACTAGCTCTGAACTAGCTTAGATGCTTCATATATGGTTATTTAGCTGTGTTGACACGTTTGTTGTCTTAGTATATGGCTACCTTCCTCACCATAACACAACATACAAACACTGTAATCAGCATCATCAGCCTACTTCCGTCTACTGCTAGACATGGGCTTCTCGAACAGCACGCCACTGTGCTGGATCGTCAGCTCTTTGCATCCAACTGCTGTTGGCCACTCTACGTATTCCTCACCTGGATCCACCCAGCTTGAGGGCGCCCTACGCTGTTTTAGAATAATACAAAATAGTTATAGTAATGAATTACTATTTTACGGTTTTATATTTCTGAGGCAGGTTTCATTTTTTTTATTATTTTTAACATCCAAAAGTTTCGACTGCAGATGTAAAACATTGCTCGCTGCTTTTCAGTAGTTTTTATATACCTATGTATTTGCCGGTTATGTCTAATCATTCGGTGTCTAAACGACTGTTGATTAATTTTAGTATCTTTAAAAATTTAAACTTAATTGAATTCTGACAGGCTTAAATTTAAATTAGCCAGAACGTTTAATTAGATTGACGAACCTAATATTTAGAGTGACACACACAAATTGTTTGAAAGAAAATAAAAACAAAATGAAGATCGTGTATGTTTCTTGACCACTCCATTAAGGTTGTTGTTCTTATAAATTTTGCAACATCACTTAACCATCCTCGACTTAATTAACTCTTAAAAGCGGTCTTCATAATCCGATAGGGAACAGCGAGGTGAAACAAAAAACACCACTCGACGTCACGTCCGAAACGGGGATCTCTGGACAAATCCATATTTTTATGGGGCCTTTTGTGTGTTTTTTCTCACAGTTGAGAGGCATCTGAAGGAGCACGATTTGGTAACGCACCGGGGTGATGTTATCGGGGCCATTAGAAGGCTGCGCCACATCTTAGAATTGAGACATGTCGACACGTTCCGCTCTTGTTTGAATCCTTCTTTATGTTATTTTAGGTCATCAAAGGGGCTTGCTCACGAACCTTGTGCCTAAGTACATGAAATATTTTGACGCGTGTGGAATGCGAGCGAACTGCGGAATTCCCGCAGATGTAACGTCCGTCGAAGTTCGTGAAATAAAGTCATCACACGCCCAGCGACGAAATTCCCATGACGTGCCGACAGATAAACCTCTTAACAACGCATCTCGTTTTTACAGCATCCCGGTTATACGTACATTGTCGTCGTCACTCCGTCGTATGTGAACACGTTGTTGATATAAAATGCCAATAAATGTCACTTTTTTATGACACATTCGCGCTCTGGATTCAAGTCACGTGCGCCCGTGCCGCCAGATCGGTATCGACGTGCTCCGCTCGCCACCCTGGCTGCCTGGCGAGCGCCATTCTCTCATGTCACAGCGCCGACATTTGACGCGTTGTCGGACGTCGCGCTAATCTCGCCTTCATCGCCAGCTATTAACGACCGAGGCGAAACATTTTCTTACAATCGTCTCATTAGTTTGACATAGGTCATTAAATCGTCCACATTGTCGCTTCAGCATTGTACCAGCGTCACGTACAACAAGAGCGCTAACAACGTGTGGAGGATCTCAGGGAAGCGGAACGAATCCTGTGATCTATCCAGAATGCCATCCGTCCAAAGTCCTTTCATCGACGTATATGCACGATCCGGCAAAAAAAAACCAACGGTCCTGAATCATTATTATCTTTCTTCGTCGATCATCGATCGCCTTTATCCTATTTGAAAGACTCTCTCGATTTGTTCTTGGGCTTTTTTTCCTTTAGTTCACTAGTCGATATTTCAATTCGGGACCTTAACAATGGGCAAGTTAAGAAAGATGTTTAAGTGTTTAGTTACGCCATTTTTTCTGTCTTTCAATCTAAACGGAATCGTGTAGTTGAAGGGCCGGAAGGTGTCGTCACGGAGCGTTATCAATACTAATAGTGTCCTATTTTACTCTTACAATAGACCGACTAACATATTTAAGGATAATCTGTGTATAATTTATGTCTTAATCCTCGAACCAATCTGTAAGTATGTTTATGTCTCGTGTGTATGTATTCTGGTTTTGTCGTTTACGATGGGGCAAGATTTTGTAGATTCCCAGGTGTTATTAAAACACGTACCTACAGCTATAAAGGGTGTGGGGCAAATCAAGTGAGCCTGATGGGGCTCAAGCTCAAGCAATTCCAGTTAAAAATATTAATTGGTAGCGGCTAGAGGCGCGGGGAGGGGAGGCGGCTGGACGCACACGTAGCGTGAAATCGCGGCCGCGGGAGCGGGCCCACACCTGGCCGCCGAGGACCGTCTTATTATTTGTTGTCTCCCATCTTCCATGCTCGTAAATTTCCACGTCAACGTGTGCGATGATTGTGGAAAAAATAAGGTCGACGGAGCTTTTTCACACCCGGCGATACAGACGTGGAGACTTACGGCGTTCTGTACGTACAGCGTGAGTATAATGCGCCCAGATCGCCTGCTATCCGGTGGGATTTTAATATGCGTGAATAATTTTTCGTCGTAATAAATTCGGATTGTAATCGTCGATCGCGATTGGTTTGAAAGTTTTGGTTGCGTCGAGTTTTAGTGAAAAAAAAATATATTATGACGTCGTTCGTGACTGGTTTCAGCGTTATGTGGTTTCCGACTGCTCCCACCTACGTGTTTAAAGTCAACCTTAAAAGCCATTGGCGTCCCACGTTTGCAACTACCATAAATAAATACATATGTTTATTGTCCTTTCATTTTACAAGATTTTATTTCAATGTTGATATCTTCATGTAACGGCTCATTTCAAGACTGTAATGTTTTCAATTAAAAAAGGGTAGTTACATGTGTATTGCCAATTTATGTCGTTATTATCAATAATATTGCATATTTATGTTACAAAATGCCACCAGGGCATGTAACCTTAAGTGTAATGTGAGCTTAAGCCATCTTAAGTGGTTTCTGGGGTACGACAATACCTGCATCAGATGATAAGCGGCAACAATGTCAATTAGTAGAAATAAAATAGTAAACCTAACCGATGGATTATGAAAATTAGAAATAGTACTAGAGCATACTAATGTAGTACATAAATACTTTTAATAACGCTTTATTCACATGCAGTTTTTGACATACAAGCACAATATGGTACTTGCAGCAACATTTCTTATGTATGGACTTCTCTTCCGGACCGGGCGTGATAACATTCTTTAGGAGATGCATACATATGTCCGGTATCGGATTGAGACAGGTCGGTGGTGATGATGATGTTCATTAATCATGATAATGTTCACGATGATGACGATAATGGATATATGTACATGTAGCCAAATACAGACGAGAAAAAGGTTGGTATAGCTATCAGTACCTTTGTATCTGTCGTATATTATTTACCTTTATATAAAGGTACTACTTAAATTACTCTATAGTTCTCTACGAATACAAAAAATATATTTAATATACGATAGTGCATTAAGTATTGTTATGATTTTCATCCCTATAACTTTTCAGTTTTTTTTACTTTACCTCAATAGATTAATTTATTTCTTAAATTCTAATGAACTTTGTCAACTGACCTCTTTTCATAATGGCACTGGCGTGAGGATTAGAACTCTTCGTGTTTAAACTGGAACAGTTCCATCTATGCCAGCGGAACTGGTGTTGGCACTCCTTGACTGCCAGCTGAAGACCCTCGAACGCGACCGCAGCTGTATCGGCCGCTTCGTGGCACACTGCTCTCTGTTCCCTGGTCAAGCCTCCAACGAGACGACACGTAAGAGCTGAGTTGAGATTAAGGTTGTGCGGCAATTGGTTTTCTCTGGAACTGGGAAAAGAAAATAGCAGTTACGTTGAGAAGCTTTTAATACTGACGGTGTTAAAATGTAACTTTTATGAAAATATTTTGACTGTCACTAGCACTGACAGTCTGACACCAGGGCTGCTTGGTTTATGAAACATGATTCCATAGCTAAATTTACAAACGCCCTCAAAACTGTAACCGAGAATAGATATTTATAATATCATAAACTCCCCGTCAATCGAGGCTTAAGAATATTACTGGAGAAATTTACCCTTTCAATAATACAATGCAACTTTCTCAAGGACACTCGAAAGTATCAAAACTATAAAATTTTCATTGCTAAGACTTAATGATAGAATCTTTACAGAAATATTATTTCGTTTAACTGAAGAAAACTTCAACAACAGCAGATGTTAAGTATTTTTTCATGTCATAAAAATGAACACGCACGTAACCCACTTGATGTGTTGTGGTACATCAATGTCCTAAGTTGACGCGACTGATGATCTGTCTGCCTACATTCTTCAAACCGGGACACAAGATGGTGAACTCAAGAGTGGAAAATAGGGGTGTACCTTAGATGTTATTGACCAACTGTAAGGACTCCGACAAAGTTTAACTATTATAACGTAATTATTAAAACATGTATATTAGGTTATGAAATTTAATTTAATTTAATTACATTAGGTCTATGAAAACTCTTTAAGAAATTCGCCCCATACAAGATTCGACTTTAACTTTGCTTTCATTTTGTTAGAGCGTCAGGGCTACCAACTCTTGAACTCGCACTGTCACTTCACGGAAGAATATGATTTTGAAGCCTACACTAAGCATTTGCTGTTTTATCATTAACTCGTATTTAAAAAAAAGACTTTTAAACTAATATTCTTAACATTCACCTCGTTTTTCTGTGCTTATATTGATATACAATCAAGAAATCAAATACATTAGTCCCAAAATTAGTTAAAAAATCCATATTCATCTCGAAACGTCGTTTTAATTAGGCGCTTGGAAAATAGTTTGACGTGAACATAATTAATTTATTCTAAACAGATGGGTATCTGGAGTTTGAAATAGTTTATTAATGAAACAATTTGTTGAGCAGCTCCCGAGTTTAAACAAATATTCGAGAAGTATTTTACGGTGGAATGTATAAGCTTGTGGAGGTTTTAATTAATAATTCCACATAGCGTGGCACGTTTAAATGTTTGACGGATAGGGATTAGGTCTTTTTTATTCCGTTAATTAAATACCTTGACAATCTAAATTTTGTTTGTGGTTTAATTATGGTCACCCATTTTGTTTTTCCGTTACTAGACAGTGACATTTTGTACGTACCTAGCATGAAAGTCTAGAAACTTCTGATTATGGTATCTGTTTCGTAGTTGTTAAATATTAAATTAACCTTACAAAATTCGTTATCATTACTGACAATTATGTTAAATATTTCGAACTAATATAACTAAAATATTTCGATTTACTAAAAAAAGGAAACGAGTAAAAAAAGTGTTCATATTTTTAATTCAGTCTTTCCTTGTCGGTACAGAATATGATAAAAGGTAGCATATTTAACAACGAAAATGTACGTAGAGCATTTGATGTAGGAAAGTAACTTTCAGTTTGGGAAACATGACAGACTTCCTATTAAGTTCGTTGGTACGTATGGCGGCAAATATTGGATCAGACTCGGTTTTTGGGCGGTACACACCTATTTGAGTTCCAAGAATGACCTCTTATCACGATAATGTACTTATACTCAAATGACTAGTGAAGTGGAAGAATCTCGAACTGTCAAAAGGTTCCGTGTTTTTAAAACAGTATGTGGAAAGAAATTTAATATCAAATTAAAATCATCTATTACAACAAAGATTATTACAACAAAGATTATAAAGAGCGAAAAAAAGGATTAAAAAAGAATTCGGCTAATTTTAAAATTACCTATTTTACTTTCTAATTTAGCCAAAAAATATAAGAATTTGACAATTAAGAAATAAAAGACGAGAGGAATTGAAATATTTCATGACAATTTTAAATTTGGAACAATTACGTATCCAACTGGTTTTAGATGATAGCGCCCTCTGTTATGAAATCATGTTGTAACTAGGCTGTCAATATAAATGCTGTAAATGCTACTAACAAATTACTTTGTATGTGGAATTCATATTAATAATAGATGCATTGACAACCCTGAGCACTAAGCTATATTCCCGCTGTAGTCATCTCCGTCTCGTGACATGTTTATTTCTGTGTCATTATACTTTTCTATTTAATAAGGAACACTAAAACAATAGTAACAAAAGACAAACAATGTTTTCCGTATACATAACTGTGTGAGTTATTTCTACGCCTTCCCACGGCACGGGAATGCCGGCTATCATTAAAACGTAAGACGTATTATAACGTTGAACGATCTTAATGAAAGCTAATTATAATCATTCCTATATTATTATAAGAAAAATTTAAATAGGGCAGAATGTTGAGCGATTTATTATCGCAGTTTGACTTCTGATTATACAGAAATATTCAGATATTGTCGTTGTCGGGGTAAGAAAATCTTAATCGAAGAAATACATATATAGATATATACTTTAGCAATTATTGCTGATAGAAAATACCGCATTCGTACATATTACTGTCGGTCAACAGAGATGTTACATAAATACGGACCAGGATTTATTGAGATTATTCAACTTAGTCACCTGAGAAATATCCAATTTGGAAATATACTTTCAGCTTTTTGAAATCGGAAAAACATGTCTTCGGGTCGTTGTAACCTTTTGTATCAATTGACTATGACTTCTGTTTTAAATTGACAAGTACAATTATTTTAGGTTTGCTTAAACTGTTCTAGTCATTGCCGTTTATCAGGAGCGTAAATTTTCAAATAGCACAAACAGGATAAAAGGAATTTATTCTCACATGCGGTTATTTACTTGCTTGCAATTTCGCTGTTTTGTGATGCTCGGGGAATTAGCGGAGGATGTCACTAACAGCTTTTTCCAACAAGTCGTTAAACCCGAGTGTTCCAATTAAAAATCCAAGCAAAGCTTAATATAATTGCTTCGAAAATACCACCTGATGAGATAAAAACAATAATTTTGTGCTTTAAGACCACGCAAATAAAAAATAATAAATCTGATGTCGGAGCCGGCCGATGAAATGCTACGATACCCATTCAGAAAGGTTATTTCAATACAAAATACAGCTACTTGCGCTGCTTCTCCCTGCGTGCCGACAATTCTGCAAATACCCTTCTTCTGTCTAATACACGGTTAAACAACGGCGTATAAACAAACTGTGTTATCTAAAACCGACCTTAATACCAGTACATTCAGCTTAAACTTATTTAAAATGCATAGTCACTTATAGCGTTTCAAAATATATATCTGCCAACCTGATTGAGATTCCGTGTATCAACAATGTGTACCCCGTACTTAATACCTATTTGTTAAATTTATAATCTACTAAGACTGACTGAGATAGAGCGTGTGATTTGTGGGAACTTTTAAAAATGTGGCCAATGTAGGCAATTAGTCCACTCGATAAAGGCTGCACTTCACGCACTGAAAACTGGGCAATAATGTAATTTATCGATACGACACTGAATAGCATATCGATAACGATTGGAAACTACGCTTTAAGTAACAAGAAATGTTCAGTTGAAAGAGCTTTCGAAATTATTCAGATAAGTTAAATACATGGCGTAATACATTTGGCGTTTAATCGTATTGGATTTACATTCACTTGTATTTAAATTTGTCGTTTATTTCCACATTCAATGATATCTGTATATTTATCGGTGATTGCAAATATCATAATTTTGCTCTAATTTTCTGTGAAATTTTATCAATCGTCTGAACTAGATGGCGTGGTTTTCAATTAAATGCAAATTAGTTTATCTCAGGTAGTCCATTAACAGTTCAATTTATAGATGCGGCTTTCATATAATAAAACTCAACAACTACGCAGTTAGTAACTCGGTGCGGCAAACATGAGGATTTAATCAATTATGCAAAATATTGTTGGTTTTACGCTTGATGTATGTATGATTTTGTCGTTATTAATATGGATATTATATCGTTGTGCGGTCCCTTGCGGTATAGGTAGAGAGCACCGAGTACCAAATATCTTTATTCCTACAGAGGTGAGGTGCGTTTTCTATATTATTTATGCTCTTTCTAAATCGTGTGCTATTCATTTCGTGCATTCTGAATTGTGAATATTTTTATAGAAATATTCTATGGTATGGTTACATAGTTAGATATATATATAGATACACATAGGTTTCATTAGGCAACTCATTATTCTCTGGGGTAACTGTTGGAGGTGGTACGGTAAATAGACAATGATAAATGTATCCACATCCCTTCACTAAGAAACCTTCCACGAAGAATGACAATGTTTGTTTCTAATTTAGTTGACAAACTATCGTAATAATTAATTTTTCCTTTATATTTACAATACATACCTTTGCAATATAATTTTCTTTTTCTTGCTACAAACATTTAAAATATATTATCCTTTTTTAATATCATGGATACGTCATTATTTTTAAATACCAATGCTATAAAGTATCCAAGTCTATTATAATTTTTTATGGCGATTCCAATGAACCTTATAATAAAATATACATTATTGCATACTGGCACACAACAAAAAAAAAATATCTTACAAAAAAACAGTAGCGAGCAATAGACGGCCTTATGGCTGAACCATTTCTTCCAGGCAATCATTGCATTGCCGGGAAATAATTAAGAAAGACAGGGAGTAGTAAAGAAAGAAAGAAAGAAAGAAAAAATTGAGAAAACAGCTATATTCAGCATGGCAATATTTCACTGACGTCGGGTTGGTAGTAATCGAAAGTTAATAATAAATATATTTGTATATATGTCTGTGTGCGTCTGTATGTATATACATATAAATATTTTTTAAAGCATACTATTATTATTATACTGATTTAGTCATAATTATACCCTAAAAAGATGTTTATTGTTGATTTCGGTTAAGTATATTTCCAACAATTTATCGTTTAATAGTTGTAGGTATATAATGTCTTCGCCTTAAAGCGACATTTACCGACTTGGTGCTAGCTTGATCAATATTCATAGCAATTGACTCAGATGTTCATAAACTAGAAGAGGTTTCCTGATTATATAGTTAAATAATATTTAAAAATTAATTTTAATATTCCACCGATTTTTACCGATTCTTATTGTGGTGTCAGTATAAAAAAATATAAAGAATCGATTACGAATACCTCGGATTGCATAAAATACTAATTTATTCTGATGTTGTCACTATATATGTATAGAGTACATATATTTTGTTGTATTATTAGAGTTTATAACAATTGTTTGCAGCCTTACCAACCTATTGCCTTATTTTCCAATTTATGGTAAACGTGCAAATGTGTGATTTGAGAAGTGATAAATGTCACATAATATTTAAAATCGTGTAGAGTACCTACAAATATTATCAATGTGTGTCAAATAAGCAAATATATAAATCTAATTTAATATGTATATTTAAATACATGTGTATTCACTCACGAAAAGAAACAAAATTATCATCTAATATATATAAGGTTTTTATTTAATACACATCCTGTCCCGCTTGAAACTGATTGCTTCGATTGATAAACGTGTGTCTTGTTTTAAATAATGTATTAAAATAATTTTAATATCAGTACAAAAAAGTGCAGAACATTGGCGATTAACAAAAAAAATCAAGTGTAAATAAAAATGATGGAATTTAATTTTGCCAACGATATCCGTAGACTGATGACTACGCTCTACATGTAGAGTCAAATCCAGTGCACAACTAAGTCCGTGGAGCATGAATATCAATCACACGGCAACGAGCCGGCAATTATGCATTCCCGTGCAGTGGCATATCGCCCCGATTTGCATACACCGTAAATCCGCACTATTGGGTGGGCCGACAAATGATTGTCACCTTTTAAATTTGCATTTATTATCAACATCAGTACATTGAATGGAATATGTAAGCTCGCTAACGTATTTGTGAGCAGTTTGGAAGGCTACGTGTTCATTGGAGTTACTGTAAATGTATGTACATTATAAATGTTAATAGTGAGTTTTCTGTAATGTATGCAGATACATTATGCTTGGGTACGTAACTGTTGAGTATAGGATTATCATTAATTTAATTTATCGTTATTTTATTCAAATTAAATATAATGTAGAGATACTGTCTTACTCTATTTCTAGTACGGCTTAGGTTTGCAGATTATCACCAATTATAACTATGAATTTATTTTTTATTTTCCCTGTTTGCCAATTATCGAGAAAAATTAAGTATTTTATATACACATATCAATAAAAATAATTTTATTTATTTAGATGATTATTTTTTGTTGTATAATAGGACATTTGAAAGGGACTACATGATTTAAAAGCGAAAGCAGATAAAAATATATAGCTTTTAAAATGCATTAAGGCCTTATTAGAGAGATGAAACGAAACATACATGGGGAGGGGTTCAAAACTTATAGCACCTGGGCGGCGTGACCGATTGTAATAAGAAGAGATAAAGTGAGATCTACAAAGCACTTGAAGTGCATAAAAGGAGTAACACGTCGAAGCAATAATCACTTTAAGTATAACAATCGTCAATACACCAGACATTGTGGGAATGAATTGGAAACGTCTGCTTACATTGAGCGCATCTACATCAGCACCGACATTAGCGTCCTGTAGTTATGAACTAATGGCACTAAGTCATTCTACATTAGGTATTCATTATTCGCTTCATTCTCTACTTATCCCGTTCCGTGCGATTAGTGTCGTGATGTTTTCGTTTGCTATGCATTGCGACGCCCCCAACTGTTTCGAGCTGGTTTGTTAGCGATTAGTTGAAACTGTGAAAGTGCATGTAGGTACACAATTGAATGCCTAATTGCCTTGGAATTAAAAGCGAGAATCAAATGAACATTGAAATTGAAGATTGACAATTACATTGGCTGTAGGGAGTGGTGACATGCTTGTTATTTGCTATACCAGCGTTGTTCAATTTCAACGTTGAGGCTTTGTGTGGGATATTAATAGTGAATATTACGAATATTATCTTAGGTATCATGATGTTCCAATGTAGTGGTAAGTAAATTGATAAATATACATGCCGTTAAAGATGTTTAAACACAGTTATTTAACGGGAGAGATAGGGGTCTTGTGATATAAAATTTAGCTATTTAAAATTTAGGTCCTGGGTTGAATTTTTGTCGTATACCTCTTTAAAATTATATATTTTAATATATTTTTTTAAACGGTATAAAAAATTTGAGGAAATATTTTGAAGAATTCTGCACAGTTTAGAGTTCACCACGATGTTGACTAAGTCCTGTGTCTGCCGACTAGTATGTGGTGGAATATGCTCTTAGCTTTCTCGTTCAATCAAACAGTTGATGATGAATATGTTTATTATAATTTTGAATGTTATTTAATTGTACCAATCATTGTGATAAGCAATTATTATAAGATTTAAGAAGTAAAATTTTAATTAGTTAAGTACTTCAAATATGTATTTCGTCATTCTTAATATATCTATTTTCGATTATCATCAAAACGGAACACAGCTAAAGTATTGGTGGTTTGCAACAAAAATAGTTTTCGCTTTGGAGTGTTAAAAGGTTGGACATATTCTGTAAATGAAGAAAATTATATGGGGAGATAGTTCAGAAATAAATGCTAAATATCCAATCAGCGATTGTTTCGATGGCTTGATAAAAAAATTAATCGTATTGAAGAAATCTGTGAATCTTAGGTTATATCGAAAATATTGCTTTTCCTTGTGTTTATGAGATTGTGCAAATTATGCTCAACACAATAGGACAAAAGGAAGTAATTAATGTAGACATTTGATTAATAAAAAAAGCATTTACCGAAGTTTTTAAAAAAACATTGTCCATAATGAACAAGTTCTTGAATAGAAAAGCCTTTGCGAAATAAGTTCTAGTATGATCAAAATTTTTACTTTCCCTTTGTACACTTTCCTTGAAATATTCTTTCCTATTTCTTTGTTACAAAATTAGCAATGTTTTGATTACGTTTTAAAGTAAAAAAAATCATTAACTCACCTCGCCATGTTTGATAACAGAATCAGCAAAATAACTATGGCCGCCGGATATATCTTGTGCATTCTGTATTTGTCACCATAAACTAACAGCTTCATGTTGGCAACACTACATCCTGTCGGGGGCTCATCGTTTCAGATTGTCACTTGTTTTTGCCGCGAAAATTGCGTTCTAAAACCGAAATGACACTGACGCACAGATCGCTACATGTTCACTTAAATCCATTCGAAGATTCAAACAGGTTTGGGGGACATCCTTTAATAATTGTTCAATATCTTAAGCTTTGCATTATCAAACATCTAATTCCATAATTTTGGGGATAATTAAGCAGGGGAGTGTTTCTCTGGGGGTCACTGAGTTAAGTTGGGTCACTTGAGAACTAGAATGATTTGAAGTTGTTTGTTGACGTACGGACCGTCGGCGCGATGCCGTTGGGTTATCTATAGCGCTTTTATCCGCTCATGTCGGTGCGTTCGACCGCGTGGGACGTAAGGCGTGTTCTCGCGCCGCCCAGACGCCGAGAAAAAAAGTCCGAGGGGCGTGCGGCGTTTCCAGACCCCACCTACTCTTGTTATTATGTCTTCGATATTTCGGAACTATACTGTAATGTTGCACTAATAAAATAGCCGTCCGTGTGCACACAATGAGCTCTCGTTTGACAGTGCCACTGAACACCCAATCCCTGCCTATATAAAATACCGCCCCACGCGCTCGTCCCAAGAGGAACGATATCCCGTCGTTATTGGTTTTTGGGGTATTAGAAATGGCACTGCCGCTAATCTTTCCGATTCAATCGTAGATTTAACCCAGAGGGTAGAGCTTTAAACTTTGTAAATCGTAATAGTAATTAGTTATTAGTAACTTACAAAGTAAACAAGTAGTCCTGTCTAAAACTTGCTAAGTCTATGACAAATACGATATGTAATTTAACTCTGATGAAATGCAAGTGTTGGTTACATCTGCGATATAATAAAACAAGAGTATTATTAAGTAAGACTGGTCTATGAGTGACATGATTACAAAATGAACGACTCGGTCCGTTGTCAAAATGCACTATTGAGATCAATGACAAATTGTTTGGTTGTTGAGAGGGTCGTCCAGCGACAATAACGCTTAAGTAAGGGTTACAACCCTTCATTAGGGGCGATACGGTCGCGTGCGCAAAAAAAACTAATAATAAAGCGTGTCCTGCGCCCGTAGATGACATTATTAAGAATGCAGGACTCTGTCTGCACAAATACATCATTGATGTGTAGATTACATTTTTTAAAATTTAAATAAAATTCCATACTCGTTTTGTTTTGGAGATTTACGTACATAATTAATGATTATTTATAATAATTATATTGTATCATTTTCTATCTCAATTCCGTTTTTAGTATTTGAGATGTTTATTATTTGTAAATTTAGACACTATATTATTCAAATTCGTACTCTGTATTAACTATAAAAAGTATATATTCAGTACTACATTAACTACATTTCATGAACATTCTGCTCTACAATAACAACAATAAATAAATATTTTAAACGTAACATCAAGTCTATAATAAACGAAGGGGTAGGCAAAGGAGTTTCACTCCCATGTTTCACTAGTTACGTTTAAATCCCATGAAATAAGTGGTGAGTCTATTGCCATACACCAGGCACAATTCCACGCTCCGAATCACTACTACAAGTTCTAAGTTAGAAAAATCGAATGGCATCCGATCCGGGATTTGAACTCAGAACCTACCGATTTTCAGTCGCGCGTGCAACCACTCTACCAACGAGGTAGTCAAATAAATATTCTACTTTACATTAAATACAATTAGCAAATATTCAGCTCTAGATTAACTACAATAAATAAATATTCGGCTCTACATCAACTACAATTAATGTATTTGTAAATAATTTAGTGATAAATAAAAAAATAACCGAAAAACCTCTGTAACTCTTAGCGCCTGTTTATGCGCGGTCAGGTCTCTATGCAAATGTCGTCGTCTCCTTTGATCTAGCACGCTCGCGCTTTATGATTAAAATTAATTATTTCTCTATGCCAGTGCTATTAGGGTTTCGTTTTTTCAAGTTAAAAATAATTTTAATTTCATTTCACAAATTGCTGTTCATTAGGTATTATTTAAATTAGAGAAATAAATATAACAGTCAGTAAATGTCTTTTCATAGAGTCAACTCTTAATTTTCTCATATTACGCTCACTAGTATCATTCAATACTTATAAAGCCACAAAAACTGCATTTCAATGCTAAAGTAAAAACTATCTGAAGTAGACAAGATCTGAATTACAGTAGTAAACAAAATTAGTTTCCAAGAAAACAACGGGTATAAAGCTAATTTATCATATGAAGCTTATATCACAAAATGTCACTATACTAAATCACTTAGAGACGTTCTGTAACGCTATATATTTAGTATACCTATTTTTTCACCTACAACTGCACCGAAACCAACGTAGATAGCAATAAAAATAATCACTTTATTAACTTTCCTTCAATGCATATACGTTTTATCTCATGAAAATGCATTAAGCCGCTTATTCTCGATGTACAGATGCAACGTATTGTGAATAAGCTTTAACCCAATGGCTATCGACGATAGAACTTCAATACACCAATAGCATATCGATGTAAGGAGCATCAGGTGTTAATTGCTGGAATATTCCCAACGAATGAACTTTTCATATTTATATAAACGTTAATTAACTCTCAATGCACGCACGCATAAAATTAAATTCATCTCTTTGTTGGTGCGTGTATTGTAGTGGACACCGTGAGCCAAGAGTCTCATTCACAGCGAGTGCAAGAACAACATCGCCCATACTCGCTATGAAATAAAAACGGGCAAGTTATATAGATGATAAATGATTTGTAAATGTTAAGCGATAACTAATATTATAATGAATCCAATATCATTATAATATAAATCAATGAAAATGTCATAAAATATTTAAATAATGGATTGATCGGGTCGAGCCAATAGATTTTAATAATCAGATTGTAATTGTTAAGTCACCATTCCATTATTGATGCAATTTCCAGTCCTAAAACGTTCCATTACACAATTTAAAAAAGTCCAACATCGTCCAAGTCGTCAAAACGGAGTAACGCAATTGAGACCAACCTCAAAGATAACAGATAATAATTATTATTTTTGCGCTTATACTAACATGTAAATACTAAGTACATAAATTAATGTACTAACAATCCAATTGCCGGAGTTCTGGCTCCAATAAATGTTAACTAATATCCATATTAAATCTTAGTTACTAACAAAACTAAGTGACACTGACAGTATTCTTATGCTTTTCTGATTGATGACGGTTACAGTTATCTGTGGCCTCGGCGAGCTCTTGCGAGCGCTACTTTTGCTACTATTCTCAAATAAAGACCTCGTTTATAAAGGATGTCCTTTACAGTTTTGGAATACATAAAACAAATGAAAAACACAGCAATTTAAATCATTCATCGAAACTAGTTTGTATTATACAGACACGAGTCGAACAGGTCTATAATATACGCTCTTTTGACAAAATATCCATAGAGTTACACCGGTACCATAAAACTCAGGTGGTCAATAGAGTTTTACGATGTCATAAACAGCGTATGTAATCATAAAAGATAGTATTAATAAGCTTTTAAAAGCTCAAAAGGAGATTCGTATATAAGTGTTCTTGTACGTAAAGTATCAGTTTTTGAAGCTCATTCCACGTGTAATGTTATTTTTGTACGAGAAAAGAAAGAAATGGGATTCGGTCATTAAAGCTTAAATTATCACGGTATATGGACACCAGTGCTTAAAATTAAACGCGGCTGATATACACATGTGATGAAAGCTATGCTAAAATGGATGGGAATTATATGGGAAAATAACGTGCTTGTTCTATCTTAGTTCAAATGAGAACATAAACACTTAATATAGAAACTGTTGCTAAAAACCCGCAGCATTTTCAAGTATGAGTGGATACGGTAATAGAAATATACAGTCTATATGGTAATAATAGCTTGGGACTACTTACATACTGTCATGTTGTTTACAGTTAGGTAGAGCTGCATTATGGTATCTAAATAGCTGTTAAACTACATTTCTAAACTTCACATACTTCGTTAAATAATTTACTTACACAAATATTTGTTCTGCGTGGGAATCCTATAGATAGTCCGCGGTTCAGCTGTCACGGTATTCGCCAATTGGATCAATCATCAATTATCACAATTAGTCCTTTATACTTTGTGTACATATTGTATATATTGCATGTTTTAGAACAAAAGTACAGGAAAAAAAATTAATTTTTTTTAATCGTTCGACTGTTGGACACGTGAGAGTGTTTTACGACATTGTCTGCCGCACTGGCTTAGTACGACTTAAACTTCACGTGTCATAGATACTTTAAGGTGTGCAGGTTTGCTACGATGTTTTCGTTTACCGTTAAATAATATGATATTAATAATAATCATTTCTCTAATGAATATGAAGTGTTCATTATTCCACAAATTTCAAATTATAAATTAAGAAATAAAAACACAAAAACCTAAGCAGCTGTAACATGCCAAGTAGAGTTTACAACCAAGATTCAATTATCGTTCAACTGGGAATAGAGTTTAGATAGTTAATGGAAGGAAATCGATAGAGCGGATACTAGATTCATTGATAAGTCAACGTAGAGACGAAGTTAGGTATAATATTTAATTTTGGTTATTCTAAAAATGTGGTTTTATAATGATTCACCTTAACAGTCTAAGACTAGATTTTTCTGTGTTGTGGATCCCGTAGACACACAGTAAATTGAGCACAAAAACACAAATGTAGAGTAGGTAAACAATTTTAACATGTATGTGTTGTAACTATCCCATCGAGAACCAAACTCAAAATCCTCTGCATGAGAATCTTTAATAGTAAGTAGCCTTTGGACTAAATGGGCAATATACCTACATAATAAGAATTAGAAAGTAGATGATGATTGTACTTTATTTCCAAAATAATTATTTTTTTGTTTTTCGCGTGCAATAATCAATAAATACAGTTGATATACAATACAATACAATTGATATATGTCATCATCAGCCTAAGTCTACTACTAGACTTGAGTAATGATATCTTGTACCTCGCCAAAAATTAATTGCGTTCTTCATTAATTCAAAGCAAATATATTTAAAAAAATGTGAATTGTTTCCATTAGCATTGTGGCTATTAATAATTTTTAATTATGTTGTTTTATCGACCGACACCTTGTAGCGCTTTCATTCGAGCAAATTAAAACAACGAAAACAAAGAGCGTGTCGCGTCTGCAAATTTCGAATCTTGGGATGCGTGCAGGAGGGTTTATCAAGATGGCTAAATGCTCGCAATTAGCGCATGTGAAATGTCGTATGCGCATGCTAACGAGATCCCGAGCCACGCACTATTGCACTATAGGCTGGCGAGCACATACTATCTCATTTTAAATTAAGTTTGACGCACATTAAAAGGTTTGAACGCCCGAACCGCACGTTCTCTGCCTCTCTCTTTCTATTTCTCTCTCGCTTTTCTCTAGAAGTCTTTTTTTATTATATCATAGGGTAGCATCTGGCCACGATTCCGGTTGATGGAAAACGCAGTTGGGTTCTATAATGCAGCACGCGTGCCTATTGACACTTGCTTCGAAGATACCACATTCACTGAGAAGTAACGCCATTGGACATTCTTCACCGTTTAGTGTTGTGTTTCACAGTAGTACTAAATATATGATGTTATATTATTGGGTGTAAGCAATAATTCGAATTCGTACTCAGAGTTAGCGGAACAGTAAAAAGGAAGGCATTGTAAATGTCGCTTAATAATTTTACATGAATATTATGTTGTTACGAATAAATTGTATTTTAAGATATTTTTTATACAATAATATCTGTATTTTAAGGTTGTTAATTTAAATTCATTGTACGCTAGTATACGGTGGGAAGATATACATATGCATATCGTTATGCTTGTATAAGTTAAACGCACTTGTAATTGTGAAAACGTCGTACATTGTAAACAATTTTCTGGTAGCAATAAAATTTGATTTACGATTTACGTAAAGATGATGAAACGTTCATGAAGATATCTGAATACGTGAAGTAATTGAATACAATTAGCATATGCATAATATGCATATGCATTACGATGCACTAAGATCTATAAACGGGATAGGCGTACACTGTCAAATTAAAATATTAAGAGAATCACACATGTAAATCTATAACCGCTGTCATTTTGAAAAAAAATATTGACGTTGTATTCAAGATGCACTAAGCAAGCTCATAATATAATAGATTAAAATGACGTCCTAATAAAATGATTAAATTAAAATTATACCGAGAAGTTGTTGAAAATATGAAATGTACTTAATTGTCTAATTATTGTTGATTAATTTTTGGAAACTGCGTTATTAAAAAATATTTCATGACAATCACTGCACGTAGAATACTTAGCGTTTGCTACTGACTTCGCTTTGGATACTTCCAAATTTAACTTCACTTATACAATAATTGATTTTGTCCAATTTGAATTAACTCGTTTTTATTACATATTATTAAAAAACGTTAATGTTAACATAAATCAAAGCTTTCGTATTTAGTATTTTTTTTTGTTTGCATTCAAACATGTAGCGATAAAGAAGTGTACAAATAAGACATCACTTTTTACAAAAATATCTTTATAATGTAATATAATTCGTCAATTCATATGCATGATAATTTCGACGACTTCCATGATACAAATTTATCTAATAACTCAAAATGCATAGGAAATGAACCATATTTTAAAAGTTTGGTACGTGTCAACCGCTACGTTAATCGGTAGAGTTTTTTAAACTCAGTATACTAATAGCCTTAGCCTTCGCGTTCGACCCTTCGCTGATTTATAGCCCCTTCATAAAGTCCCCTAAAGTTTTATAATTGTACCGGCGTGGAACGTTTTCTTAACAATCTATACAATAATTAGCGTAGGCTTATGAGAACGTTGTGATAGTGAGTTGATGAATCTGTTAACGTGTAACTCTATAAGTTTATTTATTTATAGGCGTATTTTACAAACGTAGCACTTTGTAGCGTTCGTCCGTGCGTTTCAAATATGTTGTCCTTTCAATTTTTACGGTATTATCGCATAATTTTGAATTATTGAATATTGTTATCAATCTGAAGTAACAATTGTTTTTATTAATTTTAGTTCTTAGTTTGATGGTAAGTTTAGTGTATAAATTAGGAAATAAAGAAGCGAAAAAATTGTCTTCGATCTTGAAATTGAGCCTGGTTATAGTTTCCGAAAGTCTGAGTAAAATAGTAGAGGTTAATGGAAGTTCCCGCAGTCTCAAAGCATTTCGCTGTTGTGGTTGGTAATTTCATAATGATTCTGGCAACCCCGATACGCGGACCGAGAACGTTCGCGCAGTAATTGATAATAACACACAATGGTGCGTGCGGTGGCCGCGAGCTGTGCGCCTGTGTGTTACATTGTCTACGTCTGAGGTATTATAATGAAAATGTTGCCAGAATAAAACTTAAAAATGTGATAGTAAATTTGTGTATTGCGATTTCAGCGAAATTACGATTAGATTAATTTGTGGTAATTATTTGTTAATCTAGACATTTCCACTAATTGCGTTAAATCATTTTAGTCTAAGAACCAATTATTCACTCAGCAAATGAAACATAATATATGTAACATTTTAAATATTCTTAAACTACTTCAATATGTTTATTGTAAATACTACCCGTTTTAAAAATAATAGAATGTGCCATAGAAGCAAGCAAGCAAGTAGTCGTTCGTACGCCGCGGCGGATATTTCGCCGCATGGGTGCGAGTCTGCGGGCCTCGAGGATCCCCTCTTTACCCGGGCAGTCTCGGGGGGTCAACCG
>DWJK01000008.1:0-45724 GCA_018248815.1 Croniades pieria auraria
TCGGAAACAAAGGTTTCTATTGTAGCAGGGAATATTTTCAAATGAACTCACCTTGGATCGCTATGCGGAAAAATTTAATACGGGCACAGGCATGAGATAAAAGAGGTTTGTGTACACCTTCGGATCAAAAAACGTGTAATTACCCTACAGTTTAAGAAAAACTTGACACATGGCCGTTTAGCCATTGGACCCAAACGAAGCGGAGCCGTTCTAAAAGCGAACGGCCTGTGAGCTACATTATAATGTAGATTTCTAATATTGTTAATAAGTAATTATATAAATATTGTTACGCCTAGACACAGAACAAAAATGAATATTTATCTTGCATCCCAATTAACTCTCTAATACCAGGCTTAGTAGCCAGTTCACTAATTCTTGGATTAGAAGGCCAGTTATGCTGACAGAATACGCTTACAAAATGAAATGAATAATAAAAAACAGGTTATATACTACAAAAATTAAAAAGGCAATAACAATAGTAATACGAATGAAGGAAAATTTGAAAATAATTAGAATACGAGCGAAACCATTGATATTCTAATCATTGAATGACGATGTTGTCCGCGCTGTCGCTCGCGTGCGCGCGGGTGAATAATTATCTGGGAGGTATTTAATGCAGTGTTTGTGTGTAATACTGTTGGTGTACTGAAATAAATAAATATGATCATCATAGGATATGCCAAATTTGTCTGATATTATCTTTTAGCATGGCCGCGAGTGTGGCAGATGTATTACGGCGCGAAGCAGATGCAAACATTGGGGGCCGCCGGAACTTGACCCACTTATCTGACCGATTTATGTGCAGTCGCTCTATCAACATCGGTCGCGATTGATTATTGGTATTGTCATTTAAATTAGAATGCCTTGCGTTCTTGCAAATGTTTGGGTTTGATATTTAATCGCATCATTAAAAACCTATACCCGCGTGGCTCGAAATTCAAATAATTTCATTTCATTGTAACATATTTTTTAAACAGAAGATGAAATTTCTGAAATTTCTTATATTTTTCAAAATTTCAAGAGTTTTTCTAAACATGAGACAGGATGTAAAGAGAGCGTGGTATATTTTTGTCAATTATTATTCTATGTCTATTATTATTAACTAGCACGCATGACTGTTACATTTTATTTTGCTCAGCCAGTATGTCGTAAATTTTCTAACTATGCAATGAACGCAGTTCCACTATTGGGTAAGGACTAATGGAGGTGTTGTAATGGGACCATAACACCATAGAACATGTAGTCTAATAGCGTGTAGTGCTAAACAATGTTTGTGACAAAATTCATACCGCGGATGTAGGACGCAACATTTACGTTTAAAAAACTAGACGAAACGCCAATATGCATTTATATGTCCCAATGCAACAGGAAGCGCGAATCAGGACTCAAGGCTTCGGCCTCGGAAACTAGGTTATTGGGCCGCGACCACCTGGGGCTTGTCGGCCTAATGTTTTAAAGGCGTGGAAACACTTTACTGCATCCTTTTACTTGGAATCCACAGCGCCGCCCTATTTCACTATACATTAATGCCTATTATATAATACGCGACTGCCTTGTTGGTCGAGTGGTTGCAAGCGCAGCTGCCGATCGGAAGGGTTCAAATCCCGGGTCGGGTACTATTGGATTTTTCTAATTTAGAATTTCTAGTATTGACTCGGAGTCTGGATGTGGGCCAGGTTTAATAGGCAATAATAGGATCACCATCTATTCCATAATGGGACTTAAACGTAACTGATGAAACATGGGGGTGTACTACACTACACTCCTCTGCCTACCCCTTCGGGGATTACGGACGTTATGCTACGTATATAATACATTCCTACAGTAATAATTATTAATTGGTTTTAGTTTATATCAAGCGAACGCAGAAATGTTTTTAGCTAATAAATATAAAAAAAATTGTTTAGCTAACATTATGACAATTTTGAGTTACGCTTATTTGAGTTCAATGTAAACTTGTGTAGGAAGACAATCGGCTCAGACAGATGTTACTGTATCTAAATGTGGCAACACCGTATTATTCACGACCCGCGATATAAGGACGAGTCAATAGTAATAAATCTGCTTAACGGAGATGTCTGCTGCGTTCTCGTAGATTTATCTCTCCTTTATTGTCGCTGCGAGGATGCAGTTAAACTGCACTGTTGATACTTACAGCTATTGTGCTTAGTTTGCTAAGAATCATTTATTTTTTTAATTATTTAAAAAGACACTGCCTCGTTAGTCGAGTGGTTGCAAGCGCGACTGCGTAGCGGGAGGTCCTAGTTTCGATTCTCGGTTACGTATCTGCTTTTCGAATTTTTCTATCTTGAAATGTCTAGTAGTGGCTCGAAGTCTGGATTCGTGTCCGGTATATGATAATACGTATAATTATTTAAAACGAGACAAAACAACGTGTGTGTGTACTTACGTACGCACGTAAGGAGTTATACTTGTTTGGCGCAATAATACACACATGCCGTCGACTAACCTCACATTCTACAAACGTACTCAAAGTAACACGTGAAAACCACTTTTGTCACTTATAATTACAGTAAGTTATCTGTAAATCAATAAATTGTTAATAAATATCAGTCACCACGATGTATTCTTTGGAAAAATATTAATGTATATTTATATATATTTTATTCGGACTGATACAAAACACGTGTTGTAGGTTCAGAAATACTTGAATTAATATCGTGCCTGCAGTGGCCAGTTCTCACGCAAACATACGTAGATGTTCTAACTTTCACTCTGTTGGTAACTTGTTTTGAAAAACTAAAATGTTGACTAGCTAATTTCATGGTGTCGGTTTTTCGGGACGGTGTGCGCGCATCGTAGAAATTTACTTTCGTCTTTTTTCCCTAATGCGCCAAAAGAAGCGTAACTTCAAAAATACAACGTTAGATTATTGGTTCCACACTAAGGTAGCTAGTGTTGAGGATGACCAGCGCCTTCTTATTAGTACAGAAATTACTTAAAAGTACAAGCATATAATATAATAAACGTAAAACCATGCCTGTAGTCCCCGAAGGGGTAGGCAGAGGCAGAGTAGGCAGAGTGTAGTGTAGTACATCCCCACGTTTCACCAGTCACGTTTACGTTCCATGGCATAGGTGGTGAGCCTATTGCTGTACACCGGGCACAGATCCAGACTCCGAGTCACTACGCAGTCAAATAATGTCATAAAAGAGATATAATTGGAATTCTTTGTTTTTTATCCCGGTGATGAATGGATACCTTTTTATTTGCTTACTGCAATTTAAAACTAATTAAATATTTTAATATTAATATTTCATATAATCTTACAAGGCATGCTTGCGGCGATCCAACGGTGAATACATCAATCGACGGTTCTACAACGTGCATCGTGCATTATAATAATATAATATTAAAAATGCGTTAAACTCTCAGACTGACGAATTGATCCAATTGAGGTTAAATACCATGTATTATAAAAATCAATAAAATTACGCAGATAACGTAAAAAAATAATTTAACTCTTTATATATGTAACTGCAGTGATAGCCTAGTGGTTAAGAATTCAGCCTCTCACTCCGGAAGTGCTGGGTTCAAATCCATGGGCGCACCTATTTACAAAAGTGCGTTTTAAATTTAATTATCACTTGTTAACGGTGAAGGAAAATATCGTGAGAAAACCTGTACACCTTAGAATTATAAAAAAAAACAAATTCTAAGGTGTGTGAAGTCTACCAACCCACACTTGGCCAGCGTGGCGGACTACGGCCTCAACCTTCTCAATATGAGAGGAGACCCATATTCCAACAGTGGAATGATAAATGGGTCGATTATTATTTTATTTATGTAAGACTTTTCTTTCATCGGAAATTGAATTTTACAATGTAGTTAATATATTACAGTGTACATATTGTAAATTGCTTCTCAGATTGCAAACCTACATTTATGTTCATATAAATGTACATATGTACATACGTAATATTTACGAGTATATGTCATACGTAGTATTGTACGTATAATACATATGTTGGCGTGCAAATGTCAGTATACTAAATTATCATTTTTAAACGTATATTGTACAATTAAAACATTATTTATTATTAAATTACTTGTTTATATTAATAACGACATAATATGTTAACAGTTAAACTGAAATAAAATAAAAAAAAATATATCAAATCCACAGCGGAAGTTCGCAAAACGAATTCACCTGTCAGACAGCATGTAGACACATCCGTCAGGAAGCACCGAATGTTCCAGAAACAATTAAATGCTATGCAGTCGTTAATCACGCACGAGGTCGCTAGATGGCGCGCAAAAACTACTGTCACTGACAAGCGATATTCTGTCGCTACTATTGACTGAAAGTTAAAAAGAAATTATTACGTGAAATCTTGAATTAAGTGAACATTGCTTGAGACATATGGATGTTTTCTTAAAAACACGTTTTGCTGATATAATAATGCCTTTACACATTAGAATATATTTACTGCTTATACAGTAAGGGTTTTAAAATAATTTAGTAATAATAAATTTTAAAGATAAAATTTAACTTCATTTTAACAATTTTGGCTGCCTCGTTGGTCGAATGGTTGCAAGCGCGACTGCTGAACGGGAGGTCCTGGGTTTAAATCCCAGGTCGGGTACTATTAGATTTTTTTTATTTAGAATTTTTAGTACTGGCTCGGAATTTGGATTTGTGCCCGGTGTATGGCAAAAGGGTCACCACCTATTCTATGGGTTTTAAACGTAACTGGCGAAATGTAGGAGTGTACTACACTTCTCTGCCTACCGCTTCGGGCATTAAAGGCGTGATGTTACGTTTTTGTTTCTTTTTTTTAAATATAAATTGTGATATTGAAATTGTTTAATCTGTTTTTACTTCAACTATTTTAATTTTGTATTGTTATGTTGCGTGCAATAGAAATATACAGATTTATGTATGTACTAAATAGAATAACTAATTAAAACAAAATAATCGACAAAGCTAAACGTGATTTGAGTCAAAACGAATCCAATTTGTATACATACCTACATAACAGAAATGCTCTTTGTAATCTTTTTATGACTGCAGATCTTTAAACTTTTTAAAAAGATGTTTAGGACTTTTTCATATTTTTTCGTATTTGACGATCTTCTAGGTACAATGAACACTAGTGTAACACTTAATAACTTATGAATCAGATTATTACATAGGTAGTTATTGGTAGGAAAATGTAGGGACAGTACTGTTAATGTCAATTAGTATAAAATGCAGGGATAGTACCGTTAATGTCAATTAGTACAATTAGTTTAAGTTGTTACAATATTATTAGTGTAAAATTGGTGAAAGAATTGCAGAAATAATAGGTTAAATATATTAGCGAAGTCAGTAATATTTAGTATCTAGATTTGAGATAGTATTCTCATATATACACGACGACTTTCGCCCGCACCCTTCCGACCGAAATACAAATTGTTATAGAAGGTAACAATTTCTGATCGTTTGTTACTCTCCAATCAAAAAATAGCATTTTCCGGCACAAACTATTTTGGGAACTGACGGTTTTGTGTGAGCTAATGCAAGATACTGTTATTTTCGTTTGTTCGTATTACTTTCGAATCATTCACGACTCGAATTGTAAGAACCAATGGTAGCGTGTCAATCTCTGTTATTGTCTCGATTCGTCTAATTAATCGTACTTTCAATTACAGCCACTGACGGATTCGCTGCGACCTTCATATTAAAATTTTTGAGCTGATTTATGTGTTTCTAAACTTTGTCCTTGTGAGTCAGAACATTGCGTTCACGGACCCACAGACTAAATATATCTAACTGCAAGTAAAGTTACCGACGCGTAGGAATTTTTGTTTAACCATGTAGGTATGTCAATTTTATTTATTTGCCCTTCATTCACAAAGGGCGGAATGGACGTCACATTAATGGACGCTTTCGAGGCGGTTAAAAATAACAGATGTACTATTCATATTATTTGTGTCAATTCGCATACAAATAGTTATGAAACGAGTTAGAAGCTTGCTCGAGCTAAGTTTATAACTCTTCATCAAAAATCCTCAGCAAGGTACGCTTAGACATGGTCCTTCCCTAAGCGTACGCCAAGGCTGCGTTGGCGTACGCAGCCTTGGCGTGCTACGTTGAGGAAGATAAACCATGCGTTTTGGGTTCGATTCCCGTCTAGAATACGTACTTACGCAATGAGCAAAATTATTTGTTCTGCATTTAGGTGTAAAATTATCGTTATAAGTGTCAAGTAAAATTTATAGCAGATATTTATCAGTTGGCTTGGTAACCACAGAACAGATTCTGCCTGTTTTAGGAGCAGCAGAGTGTAATAGGTCGGAAAATATATTTTTATTACTATCGTTAACAACATTGGAAAAAGCGCTCCGACATTTACCTTATAAACTAATCCACGAGATTACAACAATTTACTGGTAGACCGACATACTGATAGCTTGTTTATCAGAGCATTATTAGTCAGTCGGCTGCACAGAGAATACGCCAGAAGAAAGATTTGGCAGAAATTAGGCCAAGGGTTTCGGGTAAAAAGTATTCAGGTTAAACGAGTATGGAGGAAGTCGTATATTGTAATCAAGTTTTCCTTTAACCTGTAATTGGGAGGATTTTGTTTACCACTTGTGTTTACGACGCAAATATATTATTCGTTATGATAACAAAATTTTATTTCTGGAATTGTATTTACGTAATGGGGGATTGAGTAAATAATGAATTAAGCGTTCAGTTTGGGGTGCATACATTTTTTTATTACTTTAATAATACGTATGTCGGTCGTCAGTCAGCAGTGTATGGTATGGTATGGGTACGTTATGGACCAACTGATGAGGGCACTATAAATAATGCCAGAGTAGTACGTGTAAAAGCGGGCTCTGTAATTTAATAACTTAAGCATTTAAAGGAACACAGAACTCGTAACTTGCGCTGATCAATCAATGACATTCCTAGAACGTTCTATGACGTTCCAAATGTTCATTTTCCATGAAGTTTCAATAACGTTCTATGACGATTTGAAAAATAGAGAACTCACCGGTAACTTTACATAGATATCCACTATTATTTCACCTACAGCTATATCTACAGCTGTGTCGCTTAGCTTCATCATTAGGGTGAGTATTAATACATGCGACTACTGTACACTCTAAAATTTCCTAACGAGTTTTTCATACCGGTATAGCAAGTTAATATTCAGTTTTAAGGATTCACAAACTGAGTGTAGGGAAAGGTCCGTGAGAATTCGAATCCCAGTTTCTTCGAGTGGGATGTTGAAATACAAGCGAAAGGTTATTACCGATTAAAATACACACACTTTGTTCATTTCATTCTACTCCCACCTTAAAACAACAAGTCAGATTCAAGATAGGCGATGCGACCAAAGATCAACCACAATTGTTCTCATTGCTCTTCATTTGTATTGAGACATCTCCACGCACAGATCTTAGACTCCGAAGTAGGCAGTTTTGTTATGATAACCAAAAGGCTGATAAAATACATAATATCATAACTGTATGGAACTATAGGTAAAATATTATGTATTTGATCAGCCATCAGAACCATTAATATTTGCAGGCAAAGGGGTAGGCAGATGAGCTTTACAGTATTTTTTACCATTTATATTATACGTCCCGTCTAATAGTGGGTAATCCTGTTGTAAAAAACCGGGAACAAATCATACTTTGCGCTACTACAGGGTTACAAGTTAGAAAAACCCAACGAGACTTTGCTCCACCCGGGGTTCGAACTAGAGATCTCTTGCAAGAACTGGATAAAGGTACGATGATGCACGGCGCAAATGCATATGCTTACAACACAAACATTTGTCTTAGTAACCACTAGATCAACGGGCTAGTTATTATTAATTGAAAATTGGTAATTCACTTCATTAAAATAATACATGTATAATAAAATAATTTTATACCAAAATTCTACCCAAATTTGGAGTTACCTTCTATTACACGACAGATGTCACGCTGTCACTATGCCAGTCCGTGTCGTTGTGCAACATGCGTTTCCGTGGAGAGATAAGCCGGGTATGTAGGTTGCACGGTGGCCTAGACCTGAGTTCCTTCCGCCGCTGATGGAACTGCCGACTGCCCCAAATACATATTCCAAGCCTGAATTACATCGGCGCTCGTAGCTCAGCAGTACGTATGAATCAAAAACGGTTTGACATATTGCGCATGTCACGATATTTCCTAAACGCATTAATGATTACATTCTTTTAGATGTTAAAGCTTCTTAGCAATTTTTCAGTTTATTTGAACGTTTATTTGACTATAATAATAACTATGAGTATGACTTAACATTAAACACACGCCCATTTTCTAATATGAAACTAGGCAAAGCTCGTGTCATGATACGCAGATAGCCTGATCAACATTTATATACAAATATATACATATATTTTTAAATACAAAATTATGTAGAAAGTTACATACTCAGATGTAGAATTAATTACCGTGATGAACACTTACAAACATTTACCCTAGGTGGGAATCGAACTCCCTACGCCCGGTTCAACAATCACGGTTGCTAAGATCTGGACCAAAGGAGCACGTGGGTTACTATAACACTGTCTACACATGTTGTTGACAAAGCCCAAACTTGTCATTAATTTGAAGGTGTGTACCAGATATCTCAAGTTGAAAGCTTATGGCTCGTCCAAGAGAACATAAACTATTTTACTATAAAACACACGGGCCTTTACTTCGCACGGGAATTCGATACAGCTAATATACACAATATTGTTTTGAAACTGTATAATCAGTTCTCTCTCTGTTTATCGTTATTTTCATCTGTTTTGTACGGGTATGTGTATACAGTAATGTGATGGACTATGTATTAGGGATATTATTGCCCATCGTATGACCATTAGGTATGAATAAGAAACGTTACTTAAACAGATGGAAGGGATTTTACGGAAAGTAGTTGCAAATAGCTTGTCTACGTTATATTAAGTGGCTACTAAAACTTGTACATACTCGTAGTTATGCAAAAAATAAATGAATGTCGACTATCAACTTATACGGTTTTCTTTACTGCCAGCAGCCATGAAGGGGGTAGTTATTGACCGTATGTTTTCAATAATTATTGTCGACACAGGTTCGCCTGCTAACTCCTCGGTACCCTTGAAAATTTCTTGGCAAGTGTTCAAGTTAATTCTAATCGATACAATGCCATCCAGAACCCAACTTAATGCTTCAACTTATGTAATTATAATGATATTACACCGGTGGCCCAGTTTAATGTTTGACCTACATTATGTTAGGGCATGTTCCTCGAAGAGCATTTGCAAGTCTGAGGACCCCTTTCGAAGCCCTTTCAATATTTTCCCAAGCACATTATTATATTGCCGTTATTGGACGTGCAAATATTCTCTAAGTTCATATTGTATTGTGAATGTCATTTGTGTACGAAACTTGTAAATTGTTAGAAGTTTTCGTATCTTATTCATGTCTTTGCATGTTTTTCATGCGAAACTGAAATGAAATTAAATAAAAATGATACCGTCAGAAACACCTGAATAACATTTTAATTTTCACTACCCGCTTTATATTTTTCTCTAAGGATAAGGAGAAGGGAGTGTGGCAGACTACAATATTTAAGTGGAGGTTTTGAGTTCGATTCTTATCCAGAAAAATTATTTGTATATATTTTATCATTAGCGTTTGTCGCATGACGATCTGAAATTATCTATACAAGCATCTAAAACAACATATTAGCGCAATTATTAAGTTCAATATGGTAGTCTTTCTCGCGATTATTACTCGGATGTCCAACGCAAAACTAATTCCATTTTGTACCAAGAACCGATTTTGCGCAAACATCAATCTCCACCTTATTCCAACAAAACCTAAAATATCCGACGTACGTACCGATAGGGTCTGTGAATTAATAAGATGTCGTATTTCCCTTGCTAAGAGACATGACAGTTATATTGCATGCAAAAAATATAATAAGATAAATAAAATTTGGAATACCTATCCGCTTACACTGTGGGATTGTAAGAATAAAGTTACAAAATATTTGAAAATCTGTCGTATGACGAGTCTGAGGAACTTGTTTCTACGTAATTACACACAAATGTACGTGCGCATACATATAAACACTCACGCACGCACGCACGCACGCACGCACGCACGCACGCACGCACACACGCATACACACACACACACGCGCAATCAGAATGTTTCTATGTTTTCTAATCTTAAAATCTATTTTATGTAATAGATGTAGTTGATCATTGTAATCTATAACATGTTTAGATCATTATTCAATTATCTATTTTTCTTTTCATATTCCTATTGTAATCGATTCTTATATGATTTTATATGCACATGCTTCTGTCCCGAGGTAGGCGTAAGTAGCTGCGACACAGTTTTTACTACTGCAGCTGCTTACGATCATATAAACTTGTCGATTTATTTTAATGTGTATTCAATAAAATCTTTAAATCTTTGAATCTATTATTATATTCTTGACTCTAGGTCCCTTACGGGGCACGCAATGTTTCGGAGATTTCTTTTGTTTTTCTTAAGCTTCTGGAAATTATGACGTACTAATATATTAAAAACGATCGTTTAATTTAACTAACATCGATTTAGATGGCGTTTTGCTGGAACACCGCTTGTAATTTAAAATTTGCCATCGGCTCGTCCTTCACGCTCGCGGGACATGAAAATGGTCTATTTCAGTTTTTTAACAAAGGTAATACAAACGTAAAACCTTTTAAAATGTTTTAAGAGCCAATAAAAAATTAAACTCGGCCCTACAGTCATCAATCCTTTTCAATCCAGACGTTCGAGTCTGCCCTTACCTTCTAATCAGGGTTAAGTTCCAAGGCTTCAGGCTAAGGCCATTAAAACAAATAAGGTATTGATTATAGCTGTCAATACAGTACGATCCCGAGACGGCTGTCTGCTAATCAGTAGTAGAACAACATTGAGTAAGTTCGGAGGCCAAGGCATCAATAAAGTGCCATTGTGGCCGAAAATACCCTTTCTTTCTGATCAGTGTTAGAATAGGATTAAGTATATTCCAAGGCTTCGCTAGTTGTGGGGAGCGACTGCACACAGATTTAGCGTCGCATAGTCTTTAAATAGCTTTAAAACCCTCTAGCAAGGTTTCTCGTTTTATCGACAAGATCATTCAAGGATTAAAGCAGATCGATAATAACCTACAGTTTATGGTTTAGAAAAGATCTTGATAATTATCTTGAAATTATTGTGATAATTATGCTGATAAAATATGGAGATAGCGTTTTTGTTAATCGCAGACGTAGTCAGGGGATAACAGGAAGGGCACGCTTACAATAAAACAAATCAAATTTGTTTTTAAAATTTACCAAAAGCTACACAGTGAAATTAAAAAATGTGTTAAAACTTAACAATATGTGTGTAAGTAGATATGTATTAGGTATGACATCAATGAATGAATAGTACTGGTAGTTAATTGAGTCAGGCACTACTTTGCGGAAAACTATTTAGCGAGTTAATTAGTTAAGTTTAATTTATTTAGCAACTTTCCGTTTCCGTTTTGGGACGGAGCACGTATTGGTAGTGGTACGCACAATATTTCGTGTACAAAGTGCGGAACATTGCAAATTAACTTTAGCTTGGAGTCCGGATCTGTGCCCGGTGCAAGGCAAAGGCCCACCACTAATTCCATGGGAAGTAAAACGTAACTGTTAAAACCTGAGATTGCATTAGACTCATCTGCCAACTCGTTCGGGAATTATAGCCGTAATGTAACTAGAACTAAACCGTCGAATAGCAAGAGAACGGGAAGAAGCTCATCCATCACGCATACTTTAAATACCGGACGTGCAGTCAATGTAGCGCTGGCGGGTGCGTGCTCGCATCGTTACAACTGCGAATTGGACTGACCTCTGTAAGAGGTCACACAGTGGCACCTATGTACTTCGTCTGCACGAACTGAACTGTGAATATATTACAGATTACAGAGATTGTCTATAACACATGTACCGTCTTAACTCACGTATGTATTTCGGGTTGGCCCGACTAATATTTGCGTGAGTTAAGCCGGTACATATGTATACATTCATGGGTATAAATATCACGAGACATTTAATACTCTAACATATGTTTATGCTTTGTTAATAATATGACAACTGTTGTATGAGAGTGACAGTAAAATTGACATTTGTGTGTCATAACGCATTACACCTGTATTTTTCCAATGGGGTAAGTAGATGAGTGTAGTACACTCCCGTGTTTCACCAGTTAAACGTCTTATCATGATAAAGGGGTAAGCTTTTTGTTTCACACCGAGTACAACCCGTAATACTTTGTTAGTCCCGAGCATCGAACCCAGGTCTTCATGATCAGCAGGTCATACTACAATAGGCAATATTTATAATAAATACAGTACAAAGTAATTTTCGTTGGACATTCGAATTTGGAACATTTTTATACACCACAACACTTAAACCAATGTGCTAGTTACATACTTAAATAAATATATCGTTTAAAAAAAATTGTAAGCAGTATTTTAAAACCTGAATAATGTAAAAAAAATTGATTGTAAGAGACCAGACTTAAATAATATTTTTTTTATTCATACGACATTGTGAATATTTTAAGCCCTGGATTATAATCCATTAGCCGTTGCAAGTGCTAAGTCAATATCGGCTTATCAAAGCGCTTATCTGCTTGACCGCAGCGCCGTGATTCCGACGGCTTTCATTAGAAACTGACTCTCCGATAAGCTCTATTGATTTTTCGATGACAGTATTCAACGTTATTAATTTTCGTGAATTTCATTATAACTTGAATCACCGTGATATCCTATTATTATAATAGTATCTGCAGACCAGGTCTCTTACGGGGGTAGCAGAGAGCACCGAGTGCCAAATATAGCTGTCCTTACAGACCTGCCATGCATCTTCTTCAATTATCAATCTTTATACATGCACACTGGTTTCGGAGACTTATGACATTGTATTAAGTGTAGCAAAACAGTGGAGTCGGACCCTGGATAGTTAGTATTTTGGGTCAAGGGACGTCCCCGGCTGGTCGAAGCGGATGACAATTTTGAAGAACATACCATTTCTATCTTTCCATGAGTCCCTTTGGATATGTCCTAGATAGTAAAACTTAAAAGCTTAGAGCGACTTCATAACATTCTACGGATTAAATGAAGTTAAGATTATGATTATGGGAGTTGGAGGAACGCAATCAGATCCTCCTTCTACGATTTGCTGTTTTACCGGAGACAAAGAAGAACGAAAGCAGCTCTTTCTACCTCTTTGCAACACTATTCTGCGGCAAAACATTAAATCAAAAATTAAATCTTTTTATTCTGAGACGAGATTCGTGTTTAACAACTGAGCAGCAAAAGGGCCGAAGGATCTAAATAACTGTTAAAAAACTTATATGTTTTCTAAGTTCCAGCTAGACGTTAGAACTGTTCGATGTGTAGACACGCGCCGACAAAATGTTAAACCTTGTGATTTTTGTCGCGCTGTTTCAAACGAGCATATGTGAAAAGGGCGTAAGAAGGTATTTCGAGAGAATTAACAATGAAACAAAGAATTTTAACGCTGTCGCTGCTGAAGTGGCTTGGGAGTACGCCTTGAAGCCGAACGACACCGAACTGCCGAGCAGAGCGACTGAGTTTCAGAACAAATACCTAACATGGCATCAGTCTACTTGTAGCAAGCTGCAAACTCTTCAGTACACTACGGTGCTCAATAAATCACAAGAGAGACAGATATATCTGCTTTGTAAGGGTCTGAATTACACGCTTGATGAAGCCAGGTACGCGCAGCGAAGTTGTGTCCTATACACTAATATCCCATATCGTAAGTTATAAAGCTAGATTACAATTTTTTTCCTGTTAGGTTTGAAGCGCACTCAAACTTTGGGCGAAGTTAAATAAAACGCTTTCAGTGTGTATTCTTGTAAACATGAAATTGAAAATATATTTATTTAATAATCGAGTTGTTTGGGACACTGTGTAAGTTTTTTATCTTTTTCCAGAGAAGTAACAAAACTCTTGGAAACACTACAGTCAATTTACGCGGACTCGGAAATTTGCATACCAGACTCTAGAAGAGCGACGAGGGAGAATTTGACAAGCATTGAAGAAGTTATTCTGAGTTATTTATCAAAAGACAGATGGAACTGGGAACGAGAGAAGATATTTCTTTTAAACAATGAAGAAGGAATCGCACCTGATGCTGGATCTTTATGCATCCGAGGAGAAAATGATTTTAACAGAATTATGAGTTTCTCAAGAAATGAGGATGTGTTGAAATGGATCTGGGAGACTTGGCGCGAAGTTATAGCACCGATGAGGGAACCTTACGAGAAAATGGTAACTTTGGAGAATAAAGCGGCTTTTAGAAGTGGTTAGTATTAATTTAGATGTAATTTTAAGTTTGACCTATAGGTTTGTTCGAAACGGACGGTAATACCAGATTTATGTGCTAATATTAACCTCGATTTGGAGATGATGCAGTTGAGTATAATGTTCAACACGCCATTTAGGTACCCCTTTATCTAAGAATTTATCCTACAAAACAAGGGTTAATGCTGTTCTTAGGCATGCGTGCTCCATCTTAAGACGCATCAACGCTTTCTATCAGGTGGGATCGCGGCCAAACGCTAGCCTATCATAAGATAAAAAAAAATGAAAAATAAGTAGTAACATTAAATGAAAATGAGTCCTGACAGTGCCATGCAACTTTTCATAAACTACGTCAATATACCTAAACAGCAAGTCTTTAAAAATATCTATTTTCCAGGATACTCCAACATAGGTAAGTATTGGCGTCTGGATATGGAAATACCTGACCTACAGGAGCTCTGTGACCATCTTTATCAGACTGTAAAACCTCTGTACAAACTGCTGCATGGCGTCACGCGATACTTCTTAAGAAGAGAGTATGGCATGATGGTGTCTGAGAGAGGACCAATTCCTGCGCATTTGTTAGGTATGTTGTGAATGTTTATTGTTTTCGCTACAGATATAATATAGAGTTTTGGATAGTTGTGAATCATTCATGAAAAAAAAATTTTTAAGAGAGCAGTCTACCAAATTGTAAATAATTTTAGCAGTTAACGTAATGGCAAAATGTTGCGTAAATTGAAAGCGTAGAAATACGTTGATGTACAACAGAAATTCAATCTAGAGCTTTAAGATAAACATTAATTTAGATTTTTAAATAGGAAACAAAATACTTTTAGGTGATCTCTGGGCACAAAATTGGGAACCTTTAGCTGATTTGATATTACCTAAGACGATTGATTTAAACGAAAGAATGAGGAAAGCAAAAGTTAAATGGGATCTCAACCATATGGTGAGCTTTTTTATCTTCCTATTTTGTTTTAAAATAACTATTTAGTTACAGTATTATTAATGATATAGGCTTAGGTTAAGTTAGGTAAGATTTTTATTGGAATGATGCATTTACGAGTATGTTTGATTTGATTTTCGAACACAAAATATATATTTGTGTTTTTATAGTTGCACGAATTCAACATTAATATTCTTTTGTTATTTTGTTTTATATGTCGCTTTGTTAAAAAAATATGAAACGTGTTGTAAAAATTTTTCTTCAATATTAACTAACGATAAAATATCCTGGGTATATGCATTACGTCATCTGTTCAATATGAACCTTTTTATTGTTCCGTTGTTAGACATGAGTCACTTATCAGAAGAAGAATAGTTGTGGCCATAGTCGATTAGCAGTTAAATTACATCTCAGTAATAATTAATTATTTATCATTTTAGTGAGCAAAGATTATATATATATAAATTGTTCATTTCAGTTAAAGAGAGCAGAAGATTTCTATACGTCACTGGGGTTGCCCGCCATGACAGAGGCGTTTTGGCGCGAATCGGTATTTTCACGAGACAATTACACGGCAGCGCGTTGTCACGGTACCGCGGCGGACATGTTTAAAGATGGCGACTTTAGGTAATGTTACTACATTTTTGATGTAAAACTTCTATGCTGTTGAAGTGAAAATAGTTCAACCGTTACGAAAATTTAAAATTCTACGAATAATAATAAAAAAAGGTCTTAACCGACATGCAGGACGTGTGATTTTCGCGTTTGTTGGAATTGCAATGTCACAAAATCACTTTTGAATAACTCGTTTTTTTCTGTTATGTAATGACTTATATACGACACGTATATCTGTTATTCACTATGATTGCACAATTTTTGTTTAGTTACACTGCGTAACATTTAAATAAAACTTAAGAGCAGATACATAAAGCTGTTGCTAATATCTGCTGAATAACAGCTCCTATCGAGCAGCTTTTTAATAACTCAGCTATCCCTCTAGAGTAGTCCCGAAAGAATATTGTGATTTCAGACGTCTGAGGCAATTTGTTTCCTTACATTTATTATGTATTTTCAGAATGATATATTGTTCAGATCTTAATTTTCAAGACTTTTATGTTTTACACCACGAAATTGGACACATACAATATTATATGGCGTATGAAAAACAGCCAGCTATATTCCGCGTAAGTTTTGTAAAACAAGTTATGAAATGTAAATAATTTTAGTCTTTAATATCTTGCATTATGGTCTGCCGCGGGTATGCTACTTCATTGTGTATGCTGAATAATGAAACATGCTTTTTGTCAACCATTTTGTTAGCTTAAAGTTTATCAAGAGATCAGCTGTGTAGATAACCTATGAGAGCATAAACTACATATATTGAAAAAAATACAGTAATTAATATAATCCTATTTAAGTTAAATTTACTGCATGTTCATATAATATGTTGTAATGTAAAATATACATATTAAGATTCATTTAGGTTTTTTTTTGGCATGAAGGTAGCGATTACTTTTATATAGCGAGAACGCGTGCTAGCGAGCCAAGGAAGTATTACCTACCAACAAATGTTGTAAAATATTTCAGCAAGCAAACACGGCATTACATGAGAGTATTGGAGACACAATTATGATTGGAGTGATGACGCCCCAACACTTGCATCGGCTGGGCCTCGTCGACGATTCGGTACTTTATCCTAAAATCGAAGTCGATAGAAGCGAACTGAGTTTAAGCAGAAGTGGACTTGACATTGAAATTAACGAAGACGACTATGATGATAGTTATGAAAGAACAGACACGCCGGATGAGGAAATGCAAGCGGATGCTTCTACGCTTGTCGAAAAAACGGAACCGGAAATCACCGCGGATGATATTCTGCTTCTCAGGATGGCGTTGAACAAACTGCCTCAAATACCTTTTGCGTTGGCCATGGATGAGTATAGGTGGAAATATTTTGAGGGTAGATTAAACAAACGGTTTTTAAATAGGGAATTCTGGACTATGTTGGAAAAGCTGCAAGGAATAGCGCCTCCTGGGAACAGAGATGAAGAATACTTCGACGTTGGAGCCAAGTTCCATGTTCCTGATAATACACCGTATATTAGGTAACTTGACATGTTTTGATCTTAATATTACTATCGGCTTTTAACTGTTGGATTTTGTGTCCTTTTAAGATATTATTCGCTGTAGATATATTGAATTTTATGTAATTTTTCCACAATACTATGTACAATTATAGTCATTTTAGAACTACATTAAACATTTTAGAACTGTACTAAACTCTCAAAGAGAGTTCATCAGACTTAAACTACCCTTTACTGTAGCGATGTACTTAGCATAGCTTTCTTTTCGGTTACATCTCAAATTTCAACCCTTCACACAGGCTATAATGGTCACCTAATATTACCTTCAGACCCTTTGTTCGTACTAAGCTGTAACTAATTTATTTTTATTAACATATCTTCATGGTTCTTTTCTAGATATTATCTAAGCAGTTTTCTTCAGCATCAGTTGTTTGAATCTCTCTGCAAGGCGGCTGTGTATGGTCGACGGAACGTCAAGGAACCGGTGCCTAGTTCTATACTGATACATCGCTGCGACATTTACGGTTCCAAGACTGCGGGGAAGTTGTTAAGGTAACAAAAGAGAGGAAAAAAATATATTTATGTTCGCATGGTGATGAACATTGTTCTTGAGAAAGGTCGAATTCAAATTGAATGATGTATTCAGTTGACATAGGGGGGAAATATGGATTAAACATGAAAAAAATTTTTCGATTTTATTCTTTGTCTCATGAATGTCAGTGAGTTTTAATTACGACTACAATTTTTCTCATATTACGATTATGTTCCATTGTATGAGTTGTTCATGAAAAGCGTTGACGACTTCGATTTTAAGATTCAAGATACATGAAGCGACATCTCTTACTAGATTTTGAAAACTTTTACTAAATATTAATGTTTGCCTTTTAGGGACATCATGTCACGCGGTAACTCGGAATCTATACGTGAAATACTCGAAGCGACGATTGGTGCCAGTACCATTTCTGCTGCAGCCCTGGAACGCTATTATCGACCTTTGACGCAACTGTTGCAACGATTGGTAGACAAATACAGAATCCCGCTTGGCTGGTAGGCGGCCATGTGGCGATATTGCTGTCAAAATTTTCCTTACAGATTAAAATTGGATTGTACAACTGCGATACTTAGGTGAAATTGAGAATTTTTCGTGACGAATTATTTTTCTTTATTAACGTATCTAATAATTTAAATATTTATATATACTTATATATTTTTAATTAATGTTGCCATAATAATGTTTTATTATCCAGCATGTGTACTGATTGTATAAACGGCATTTAAATGTTGATTCAAAAAAAAAACCTAAAATCCCGCCTGTAGTCTCCAAAGGGGTAGGCAGAGGAGTGTAGTATACTCCCACGTTTCGAATAGGTGGTGAGCGTATTGCTATACACCGGGCACAAATCCAGTCACTAATAGATATACTACATTAGAAAATTACTATAGTACCCGACCCGGGATTTGAACCCAGGACCTCGTAATCGGCAGTCGTGCTTGCAACCACTCGACCAACGAGGCAGTTGATTTGAAAAAAGTTTTCGGTTATTTGGATTTTCTATTGGTGTCTTCCATCCATCGATCTGTTTTTAGAATTTCACCGTTGAATATAGTCCTCCCATGATTGACATGCTTTCCTTCTGCGTCCAGGGTTGTCTCCCTCAGGTCATTAGATCACCTGATCCTGGAGCTATTCTGTGTTCCTTCGTTTGGTTTTTCTAGCAGCAACATTTCGTGGTTCATATTAAAATGAAGTGATTGTGTATATTTTCAATAGAATTAAATAGAGGGTAGTACGTGAACTCGTTTATCTTTGTTCGAAATTAAAATATCATATTGCCGTGTGCTAATATAGGCTAAATGTTTCTTTGTAAACGTTAGAAATTACAAATTCATCTAATATGTATGTTTTTTTAATGTTGCCATATATGAGTAGAATTTAAGAAAAACTATAATTCCTAAATGTATGTATGTTAATAACGATTACGAATTTCAAATTAATTAAATTGATAAAAGCTTAGGAATGTTTTTATATATTTTTACGTGCATATCAGGTATAAGAGTATAGAAATTTCAGGGAATTCTATTGACAATTTTTTTTAATGGCATTTCAGTCCAAAATGAAGGAGAGCATATTTATACGAATGAAATAGAAGTTTTTCTGAAACTCTTTATATCACCTAGAAAATATGCCACAAGAAATTAATAAATAACGTGACGAGAGAGTTATTGAGAAGGATTTATTTGTTAAATATTTAGCACATTTGGCTGGCGTTTCTGATTATGGCCTTAATCTTGCTCGCTCTAAGAGGACGCCCGGATGTCTCCGGTAGTGAAATGATAAAAAGGTGATTATGATAACGATGATGGTGTTGAAAGGGCTGGTGTGTTAGATCAGTATAATAAAACCACATATTTAAATTAACAATAAATACACTTTATTAACTTAGCCTCATTAAATAGTGCGCTTTAAAACATAGGTATTTGTGTCCACATATTTTTAAAATCATAGGGGAAAAAAAGATTTAAATAATACAGTAATGAACACATTATGCTAATGATATAAATGAAGATGTCATATCAATTTAGCTTTTCATTTCTACGATGAATCGAAATCGGATTTTGTGATGTGACATGTCGATGAGATGTCAGTGAATGATGCAACTTTTTAATAAACAGTGAATGATACAGTAAAGCACTATTTGGTTCCCATTAAAAATATTCTAATACAAACCAGGAATATCATGTATAAATATGAAAAACCACTTTAATTAATTAATATTCGTATTTTATATTAGTATGTACAATTAAAATTATTATTTACAAAATGCTTTAGGCACTTATGAATAATTTTTTACAATATTGCAATTTTAGCGAGTATTTTTTTCTTTATTAATTTTTTTACAGTATCACATTTTTATTAAAAGAGTATATAAAAGTATGAAAATATAGTTAAAAAAAGAGTTTAATTCTACACCTTCGGTTTTTTAAACATTACCCAATATTACCAATAAATTAAAAGCTTATAAATTATAAATTAATTTGTGAAATATAAATAATTTTTGTATCTATTTAAATTAATAAGGTAACCTACTTCTTGGCCTTTTACTTCATTGTCCTGTGTATCATTAGAGTCAGTTATATAATTAAAAAATATATTTTATACACTTAAAGTTATGTACATATGTATAAGTAGCTGACGTTTTGTATAACAAAGTTCTTAGTAAGTACTGGTACCAAATGCAATAAAATAGGGTTTTGTTTCCACATTGATATTATAAATACTGCAGATTTAGGTCAATCAAACGAATGTCAGCACCTGTCTTTCCAAGTTAGTAGCATAATTTCTTCAGTATCTTGTTATACATCACATTTTATAAATAGAAATAACGTAGGTTTCAAAATCGCGACTATTTGTCATTTTCGTTATAAAGATTTTTTAAGTAAATTAAGACTTGAAACATACTTCCTTTATTAAAGTCAAAAAGGCTAAGAAACTATTAATATAAAGATGGTAGATTTTTGTGTCACTAACTTTGAGAATGGCAACCTCGCACTCGCGTTCTATTTAAAGTCAAATTCGTTTAAAAGTTATTCGTTTTCAACAAAAAACTTTCACTTAAACATTATAGCATCATTTGCTTGAATAATATATCGTCGCCTTGGCTCTACGACCTCATTTTCTGGTATTATTTTTTTACAGCTTTATTGATATTCAACAGCATTTCAAAGAACATCACATTTTTGCAAATAAATAAATTATGACGTAAGCTTTGTTAATGTTTCATTGACATTCAGAAACAATGTTGCACTCAATGCAATTATGAGGTCAATAGTAGATTTAATGTGATCTTGTTAAGGCGACGATCATTAAAAATGTCTGTTACGTGAGTGTTGTGGCGTGTGATATCCAGTCAACCGTGTGAGCTACGCGGTGGTAAATCCCTGGTTGACCACGACTCGCGCAGGAGTAACCAGCGGAAACCACGCCGATGAGGAACCATCGTCCAGTACGCTCCAGCATTAACGGGCCGCCGCTGTCGCCTTGGCAACTGTCCTTGCCGCCTCCTCGATACCCCGCGCAAAGCATCTCCGGATAAATGACTACGTTTATGCCTGAAATATTAAGCTTTTTTAACGATTTCCTGACACATTGAAAAACAATAAATTCAATAGTCAAAGAACTCTTAATTAATAAGATAGATGGATACACTTTTGTTGTACTGTACATTGTCCATCTGTTTATGAATGTGCCTTTTTCTAATGAAGTTTTAAGCGTTTAGCTGCATTGTATCCAACTTTGTGAACCCTTTGGTTTTGAAGAAATAATTATATTAGTTACGATTAACCATATAGTAAAACTGACCGTTAGCACGGTGCCACCGCTCACACACTCGGTTGTCGAGTACAGGCACGTCGACAGCTTGCAGCGTGCGAGGGCGGAGTCTGGAGCCCGGGCTGAGGGCGCCCCAACCCGCCGCCCAGCCGTACTGGCCAAGGAAGTCCGACCCTCGCTCCGGTAGGCAAATCGGTGCTGAAACGACGGAGTAGAATTGTTAAAATATTGAAGACTGTATTAACTGAAATAATTTAAGTGCATAGTCAAGAGGGCTGGTTAGAACTTGATAGTTTGATAGTGGGTAGTCAAGTTTTTTTAAATACTTGTAACATAAGTAGAATCGGCTATTAACTTTGAACTGGTTGTGCACTCTACATTTTAAAACTTTCTTTTGGTTAACAGTTAATATACTTATAGGTATCTACGAGTATGTTGTAATGGCCCATCAGTTAATCTACACGATTGAATACAATCGGGAATGTACAGAATTCGGCGAACTCGTTTATCTACGTTTTTAAATACGTATTTTAAAATGTTAGGTATACTAATTGCAGTGAATTACATTTAACAGGTTATCAGTATGTGTTAGCGTCAAATATACTGCGACATTATTTTTTTTTAATTTTACGGAAGGACGAATTTCCATCGTTCAGATGTATAAAGTCACAATGAAAATACCATTATACTCACCTATATGCGGCATGTAGTGCACATTTCGGTCCAACGTCAGCACGGCGACGTCGAAACGATCGGCTTGAGGCGTGAATTTAAATAACGGGTGGACTTTTATTGCTCTGACACCGAAGGTGTACGCGGGCAATGGTTCAGCCGCTGAATTGATGACGTAATCACCAAGCGTGACGCGCACGTGGCGCGGCTGCGCTCTGGCAACACAGTGGCCGGCTGTCACCACGTGGCGGCGGGAAATAAGGGAGCCGCCGCACCTGAGGACATTTTTAGCACAGTGTTAGAAAGTGTCACGTACTTGTGGGAAGTTTAGTTTCTTTTATTTGTAAATTGTTCATGTATACTTAAGCGTTATATATAGTTAAAGTTATTAGCTGAGAAGTTCTTAATCATATTTAATTACATTTGTTTTGTTATACATTTTAATTTTGATTACGCAGAAGCAGATAATAAACACCTTGGGGTTGAACAAGCGCTGTTATTTAAAAAAATTAAAAGGAATGAATTCATATTACGTTCCATAGAAATAGACGTTAATTTTGCTTACGGCGTTTGAATCACTTAAACATAATAAAATAAAGTAATTAATTTAAACTATTAATAGAATCATAAAACACACATAACTGCATTCAAAGCACAGTAACATAAATCACATGTGCATGATCTGCAGCAGTTGTATTTACATGCAGTGAGGTGTTTTTACACGAAAGCAGTTCGCGGGAGAAATGTCTGTTGTATTATCTTCAAGTCACTTTAAAATTCGAATACATTTTCGATAATTACCTATGTTAATGTCCATGAAAACAGTGGGATATTCGTGTTATAGTTTTCAACGGGGCGAACATAACGTCATTTATTAAAGCCAAGAATTTTATAAAGGTGATTTAATTGATATTCTTTTCACACAAACCTTATGTATTCCCACATCTTAATTTTATCAATGCAATTACAATAGGCTAGTTTATTGCTTTAAAAAAAAATGTTTTACGACTACGTTTTTTACGCACATATGACTTCGCTTTATGATAAAATAATCATTCGATTCACATCAATTACAAAGCAAGAAACGTAACATCACGCCTGTAATCCCTGAAGGGGTCGGCAGAGGAGTGTAGTACACTCCCACGTTTCAACAGTTACGTTTACGTTTGATCAATTATCAGTTATCAATCAATTACACTAACGTTTGAAATAGCGGAATATTGCGTGAGTGTTGCCATAGCCGAGAATTTAATTAGAGAATTACCAACACGTAAAAAATAGGCAAATTACACGCGTGAGGGCAACCAGCGTTGCGTTGAGGATCGATTAACTTTTATGTCATCGATATTTTACTGTTGATGTATTTTACGTCACAACTCAGTCATTTCTCTTACCTTTGTACGTCAATAAGCACATAAAACATTGATTAAATTAGTGAAGTGGTCAAGTAGTTGAAATCTGTTTTGATTAAAGTGAGGTTATATTATCTCGTTACAATCTACGAATACTTGCGTAGTCCTATTCGTAGATTGTTGGGTAGTAATTCCTTAATTTACCATACACTTCACGTAATATTATCCATTTGTTATTCTATAGTCTATACTATTGTTGAATGCTGAAGAATAATAGAATATAAAAAAAAGAAGTAAAAATAAAAATAAATAAAATTAGTCTGTCTATATATAATATCGTACAACTTGTTACACATTGTTAGTAATGTATGGTATAAAATAGTGTATTAAAATAACAATAATAGTACAGACCATGCAAACTTACAAAACTATAAATATATACACGTAAGAGGAATGTGCGAAAAAGTTCGTGTATTTAACGAAAAGTTTGAAAACTACAAGTAATCTGACTCAAAACTATAACTTAAATTTCATGCCTTAAATAAATCGCATGCATTTTAATTTGACAAATTAATTAAGAACTTCGATAGATTTCATTCTAAAAGAGAAAAGAACATGTACACTACAGAAAAAAGAAGCAAAAATATTCGTATATACAATTGGAAGAGAATGTATTGCAGTTAATCCTAAATTACTACAGAAATAGACGCTACAAACAAAAGAAAAATTTAGCAGTTCTACGATGCTGTATATCTGTCTCTTTCGCACATTTACCTCTCTATCCAACACTGCTTCCAACCAATAAGCTCGAATATCGACATTAGCATGTTGCATCTGTAAAATTAACATATTAATATCATTATTAGTATATTTAACACGAAAATTTTTTATCTATAGTGTTGCCCTCTCCAAAAATATCTGCCGTCTTGGTAGAATTAGTGAAGAGTAAATATATGTTAAGTTTATTGTTATTAAAAGCAAGCAAACGATTAGTCAATCTAATAGTAAATTGTGAAGCTATTTATCATTTGATAAAATAAAAAATGAAGAAAGTTTCGTTGATATAATAAGGACATGTGAAATTATTCCAGTGAATAAAGCATAATATATTGGCTATCACAGGGTTACATATCATATAAGCGACGAAGGTATACAAACCTTATATTAGGTAAGTATTCTCACTCATACACTACTATCTACTCACATGGAAGTTTTGTTTCGACCATATCTCCACTTTCGAACCTAACCTTGTATCGAAACTTTAACTGGTAACTCATAAAAGCCAGAGGGCCAACAAACGGTAGAAAATAGAAGCCAGTGTGACAAGTCATAAGTGTGTTGGTACCTCTGATCTTGTGGCAGTGTAGAGAAACAGAATATGTATATATGACATACTGACATTGTGTTTATATTTTAGCTGTGTTATAGCTGTAATTAGTAATTTATAATTATTGTAGTAATTAATTGGTTTCAGTGCGTGAAATAATGTTATGTGTAATTTAACTGAAAATGAACGCTGTTTATATAAATCAGTAAGCAATACGGTAAAATGTATATGCTCATGTATATTAAAGTTTATGGGTATATCCCATATAATATAAGAATATTATGTAGTAAATATATAGTTTTATGTACTCAGTCTAAAAATATGTTGTTTTTTATACAAGTGTACTGTGCGTTTTCTACACATATACATATATTTACGAGTATATACAGTAAATATTACTATTAAGGTATGAAATTCTAATAATTAATTGGTAATCGTAAATTGATTTGTTAATTTACTATGAGTCGGTAACGACATATGATCGGCGATATCAGTGTCATCTAGGCGACAGTGCTGCCGTTTTTTTAATAACAATATTACGGCATTACCCGCACTACAACGACGGTCAAGTGGGTAAATGTAAATTCTATAACATCTATCTTATTCCACATAATGATATTCTATATAATAATATTCTGTATAATAAAGAAACTATTAAGATCAAGAGAGTTTGTGTCACAGTAACCAAGTGGCTGATAAAATACATATATACATATAAATGTATACTTACATAGATACTTTTCTTCGTCACACTGATACAGAACAAATACTTGTGGTCATCAAACATATATTTATTCTGAACAGGGATGGAACTCGCAACCCCGGGGTCAACAGTAAGGTTTACTAACTATTGAATTAATGAGCCAGTCTAACAGCTATATAAATGAAGTGTCAGATGATGCGGTACTCATCGCTGTATATTTAAACAAAGGTTATTTCTAATACAATGTCACCTGGAGGAGCCTATCCGGATGTAGGCTTGCCACGGGAAGGTGCCGAAGCCCGCGTCGTCGCCGCCCACGATCCGCCGCTGGGCGGTCTGCTTGCCCACCGCTATCCCACAACCTGGAACAATAATGATCTTGATAAGTTCTAAAACATATACATAACAAAAAAATCTGTTTCGTTATGTAAGGGTATAATATTTGCAACGTTACATTTTTTGATACCAAAAACAAAATCATCAACAAACAAAGCAGTACAAAACAAAATCATTAACAAACATGGCAACACGAATCAAGATCAAAATCCTATACAAAATTTTTGAACATAGTCTATGCACTATGAAATAATATAAGTCCCGTATTCCTACACACGAGAAAAATAAAATAAAATAAAAGTAAGTAAAACAAAAAGCGAAAACAAAAACCGACCGTCAACGAAGTCATTCTCCGTGTTGGTGTTAGGAAGTAACTTGGGTACGCGCCACAGCTTGAACAGCTCTATCGCATCGCACTTCCTCACCGCAACCACAAGGAAAGTACACAATATCACGCAGTATTTCATTCTCAACTTCACAGTTTCATCTTCAACACGAGTTATTATTAAAATTATTCATGCAACGTACACAAATATACTAATGTATATTGAAGGGGACACGTGCGTTACTGTTCTATATTGTGTATATGTATTTGTGTAATAGTTATTTCTACCAACATATACATATATTACACAAAATATACATATATTTCATTTCATAAATTAAACACACGACAATAAAATAACACTCGAAAAAGTAGTTGTAACGATATTTACATCATTTTACACGTTAATGACAGTCAAATTTATTCGTATGAATAACACTATTTTTATTAATTACATAATTGTAATATTCGTTTTGTACACGTCTAATATGTGTCGGAAACCGGGGTGAACTGTAACTGGACCGCGCATTACATAATGGAATTTATGTAAGAAACTGGTAATTGGCAGAAGTGCTATTAACTGTAAACTGGATTTATAAAAGCGTATGAATATTTCGGTTATATCTTCGGCCTACTTAAATCGCGATATCTTTACATTTCACTGTTCTTATTTTTTACGATCACGTGACATCACACCGGCTGTCACAGTCATTTTTATATAATGTGTCATTGTTATTTTTGTGGTTACATTTAGAAATCATGGCATAACAATAATCAATCAATGTTTCTGTTTCTGTTAATAATATTTGTGAGCTGGTGTCAAATATATAAAATGTTAAGCAATAGTTCTAGAACTTTCTCCAACGAATGTATTGAAATACGGAACAACTTGCTTCGTATAATTCGTTAGGATGAATATTGAACAGTAGTGAACAGAAATGACCTTGACTAGATTTAGAAATTGCTAATAGAAATGACCGTGATGAATTTTGATTGACTTTGCAAAATTGTATAATCTCTTTGTTTAGATAAACTAGTTAATTAAAAAAAAACACCTACCATACTACCTTCTTTTTTGAATTATATTAAAAATAGAAATGTTGTAAATTGCCTGGAAGAAAACCCTATTTTAGCGGTAGCTAGATTATTGCGTGGTGATTTATGACTTTATGATGCAAAACTTTTAGTATGTATAAAAGTTATTGTATTAAAGCAAATCTTGTTACATATGTGTATTTTGAATGCAGTACTTAATTTGGCTATGATAATCGTTGAATTTGTTTAATATCAGAGACTTAAAGATGTATTATTAAGCGGATACAATGCCACTTCGCGAAGGTGTTTATGGTCGTTGACACATTCGTTTTAAAACGATGGTGCAGAAAGCTTGACTTGCATGTACTAGTAAATTTGTTGCACGCAAACTGTCCGACAATTCGAAATTTTAACGCAACCGCGAGATAAACCCCCAAACCACAAATTGGAAAGTTCAATATGAAATTATGAGGTGTCTTCGTTTCACACAGGTGTCTGTGTAGAGTTTATTAAAACTGTGGATCTGCCTACGATGTTCTATTCAAATAAAGTTTTTGTATAATCTGATAGGTCAGCGTCAGATTGCGAACCTTTCCTAATGAAATGAGCAAATTCGTTCTAAGATGGAGCATGCATGGCATCCTGCTGTGTGTCTAGGTGTTCGGTGTGGGAGAGGTGCTGGGGGAGACAACGGCGTAGAGTATTTGTTCCACACCCGTGTCGACCAGAACCAGATCGTGGAGAACCTAGGATCTTCGAGTTCACGGAGCCGGATGAATGATTTGATGTTATTGATTGGTCCTAATAAATTCGGATCGGATAAAAAATGTTGTCATCAAACGCTCGTGGCTCAAACGTGGCTCAAACTTACTCAATCTAAGTTGGGAAACCTTTACGACATGTTCATTAAATGTGACAAACTTTATTATGACGATAGTTTCCCAATTATTCCCATACATTGCTCTCGTGCGATGTCTTCAGAGACCTTGCGTAAGCATCATTATATATTGTTATCATTTCACGGTGTGCGACCATCGGTTACAATAGCAGTGCGTTGTGGGCACGCTACTTAAGTTGCTTCAGAGAGCAAGTGCAAATTGATTCAGGTATAAAATGAACGAGGTCCTACAGGTAGATATGACGACGGTCTGTGAAAAACTGGGCCGAAGCTGGTTGCGGGAAGTTCAGGATGCAGCGTGATGACGCTCATTATGACAGACCTACATATGTCAAGCTGTGGACAAAGTCAAGCTGATGATGATACATAAAGTTATTCAACAATGAAACTATCGTGAGATGATTTATTGGCAAATTTACTACCCGTAATAAATACACTGAAAATTGTTAATTTAAGAATTTGGAAAATCGAATACGAATATTTCGGAGATACTTTAAGATATTATGATGACGAATCCTCGAAAATATCTCTACATTTTCACTTTCTTGCGTGTAGCGAAAGCGTTGCAGATCAGCTCTTACGAAACTAATTTGACATAAACATGTCATTGTTAAGGAAATGTTAAACGGGTTTAATGGTTGTCAATTACAGTTGAACCGCTAATAACTCGGTGTTGTTTAACAATCGTAAAATATACTTGGTTCTGCCAACTCTTTTCGTTAAGGTAATTTAATGTTAGTTATCGTTAGAGCCTACCAAGTTATAACCAGGCCCAATCAGTGCTAGTTTTCAAACTTTCTTTAAATGTCAGAATAAAAACGTGATAGTCATCATAATCGTGATCATAAATGTGGGGTTGGCAGACTTCATATGTTTTTGAAAAAACTATGGTGAAATTTAAAGTACACGGGATTTTAGCCCACAACTTTCTTGAGGCTGCAAACCTAGGCAGACTATCACAGGATTAATGTAATAATAGTCATGAAGAGTTAAATATACATTTGAGAAAGGAGGTCATTTTAGATTGAAAACAAAATCAGTTAGCAATCACATCTATTTTGTAAGTTCAAAAAAAATTTGATCACCCGCCAACACGCGCTTGAGGAAATAATCAACACATATCCGACCGTAATCGAGTATCGTACATAATCGACTGAACAACCGATTAATTCTGTTACACACTCGGCTCGTTCCACTTGCGCGTTACATCATTACGCCTCTAGGAACACGGCACTTTGCATTCCAATGACAACTATCTAGGTTACAGAGTTTATATTCCGGGCGGACCTTTTTTGTGTCCTTGAAGCGAGCGACCTTGAGAATTGTATTTTTTAATAATTTAACAAATACACTATTCTATCGATAACATACATACATATTGATAAGCGGATCTAATGCAATTGGAGAAACTTTTAACATATCCCTCTACTCTCATTTAGTTTAGATCGATGCTGTAAGAGTAAGTGTCTAATGAATTTGTTGGCTATTTTAATATCACGGCCTATTCTATCTTTATTATGACCCTTAAAAAAATTTTAAGCTTTCTAAACATACATATATAGATATATACAGCTGGTTACTGTTATATACCAATATGTATAAAGGCTCCTGGTTTATGTTCTTATAATTCAGATTTTTTTTGTAGGTATCTTTGTGAAGTTTAATTATGTTTAGTTAGGTTAATTTATCAAATCATTTCGTATGAAGATACGATTCATTTAAGAGAGTGAAAGACAAAGGGTTACAATGTCTAAAAATAAATAAAACAGTTCTAAATGAAATCGTTTTCCCAGGACAAAATGGAATTTGTTGATAATGTCACCTTTAAAACTAAACTGTTGAAACGAATTCTTAAGATAAAGTTTTGATGATTTCTATTTTACTATTAAATATCTCGTGAGTGTTTATCCAGATGATTACATATGTACCGGTTTAACTCACGTACGTTATTTGGGATGGCCCGAGAAGTTTCGGACCTGTATGAGGTTCTTCCTCATGAGCTCCCGCCATTTGTAGTCTCCGCCGTGACATCGCTGCAAACGGTGGGAGCTCATGAGAAAGGATCTCGTACAGCTTCGAAACTTGTCGGGCCTTCCCAAAAAACTTAGGAGACTTCTATTTATTGCAAATTTATTAACGTTAGTCAGCACTTACTATGATATTCCTCAAATCTTAGTATGTGGAGTTTTTCTACCTCGCAGTCAATTTATAAAAGTCACGTCGTTTGCCTGGAATGTGTTTTCAATACATGTCTACAAGTTTCAAAACATCCGATTTCTACTAATTAAAGTGCCCATTTAATTGGGTCTCAAGCTCAATCCGATGCAAATGACCAATTAAATATGCCAACCGTGTGATATACGGACATGGGTTCTGTTTGCGTACGTGTTTTGTATGCGTAAATATTGGGTAAGACGTGGTAATGTCTTATGTCATTGGGTGAAAGTTGGACATGTCACCTACTTTGTAGGTGTGACATACTTTTATATGCGAATTAATTCGCTTCGGATAAATAAATCTATGGGCGGTGTAAACATGTTTATAACAATATTTAAATTGATTAAAAATGTACCGGCTTAACTCAAGTACGTTTTTCGGGATGGCCCGACTAGTTTCGGACCTGTACGAGGTCCTTTCTCACGAGCTCCCGCCGCTTGTAGCGAGGTCGCAGCGGAGACTCTAAACTCGTACGTCAGTTACGCCGTTACATTTTTAACCATGTGTATAAAAACTCACGAAACATTTAATAGTAAAATAGCCTATACCGGAAAAAAAAAATATTCACAGAACATTATAATAATTTTACACCACCTAGTGGACTTCTGTGAGGGTTAAATCGGAGGGAAATATAATAATAATAATAATAGGCTTTCGAAAAAAATTTGCAACCTACATCCATCCCTTAACATCCAATGAGAAACATTTAATTATTCCATATGTTGCATACATAATTTTAATATATCTCGCCAGAACCTTAACGGGATAGGAAGAGAGCAGTTTGCCACATATCTCTATCCTTACAGACCAGCCGTGCTTCTACATACATCAGTGTAACAATAACATAATTATGTTCTAGAACAAATACTATTTAAATATAAATAGGGATATTTGACACTCCGTACTCTCTGCTTACCCCGTAAGGGGTCTGCTGTGAAGATATGTATGTATGTATGTAATAAATAATATTGAAATGCACCTGCCTTTTTATTTTTCGTCTTAATATTATCTCCAAGGGTTGACTGGTAGAGAATGCCACTAGGCGTTCGCCCTTCCTTATGCCTGCTTATGGTATGCAGTACAAAATAAATAAATAAATAAATCCATACATATATTGACGGAGAGATGTAGTCTGGCCAAAGTACCAACATCTTGGCCCTGATTCCTGAATGTTTCCACGCTGCCACATATCGAAGCGGTAGTCTCCAACGTCACATGGCGACGAATAACAAAGTCAGTGAACGAACCGTGTATACAAGTCGCGACAACAAGGTTAATAGATGATCGGCTGCCGATCGATCTGTGAGTTTCCTACACCTGCAACGTCTATAACATCTGTAAGTTTCCAGCATGTGGAGGTTCTGTAACATCTGTAAGTTTCCAACATCTAAATACATTTCCATTACCTTCGTCACGCTTTTGTTCCATCTACATCGCGCGGAACGTAAACATCTGACTGACGCTGCTTAACTTCAATCCTTAATTTTTCGTAAGGGCTGGGCAGAGAAGTGTAGTACTCCCACATATGCTCTACGTCCCATGGAATAAAGGGATGACCCTATTGCTATACATCGAGCACGAACCCGGGCTACGAACTATAACTGAGAATTTAAAACCAACTATATTTAATATACATATTTTTCCAGATTCGGGAATCGAACCCGTTTCTTTTTAATATTAATAACACGGTGCTATAATTATTATAACGGCTATAAACATCAGCGTTTACAGACGTACTGTTAAGATACGCGACTTTAAAACTTAACATTACGCCTGTAATCCCCGAAGGGGTAGGCGGAGGGGTGTAAGAACACTCACATTTCACCAGTTACGTTTTACGTCCCATGGTATAGGTGACGCGACATTAATATTACAATACATGACAGAACACCTTAGGGTGTTGACGCCGCCCATACAACCATGGATCATGCTATGTATCACCAATGGCCATAGATAATGTAGGAGCTTCCATGTGAGGTTTTCCCGGAGCACTATGACATGAGGTTCTTCAAAAAAAGCGCAAAGAGAGCTCTCCTTCAAAGCCGGCAAAGCATTGGCCACTCCTCGAGTGTCGCAAATGTTACCAGCAGGTAGTCCGACTGTCTGTTTGCTGGATTAAATATTTAAAAAAAATCAGTTAGTATTGTCTTATAAGGACAATGTAATAAAACCCTAACGTCTCTCAAAATTCCAAATATGCACCGTTACTTTTGTACGATACATTTCAGCGTAGAACCCATCGAACATTCTAGAAGCTGGCCTCACATAGTACTATAAACAAAAAACGTGAACACCTTAACAACGAACATCGCCAAAGTGGTCGCCACTATCGCCCAGTATCAACGGGCAGTAAATTATATGCACACAATAATACATTTATAATGTCACACTAACAAACAATAAAATCATAAACATTTTTATCGTACTATTCTGAGCGCGATACACCGACGTTCTCAATGATGTCTTTCGGAACGGAAAAAAAATCGATTTTCGACGATAATGAGAAAGGTTTTATCGTGATAATTGCATAAGCAAGATTCGTAAATGACCGTGAGCGCCTCCAGACGGTGCATGCGTCCTTGGATGTGTCGCGGGTTCAATTTCGGAGGGTATCGTTTCAAATATTAAAGTTCACCAATTTGGAAAGAGTCGAGTGAGGGGTGTGAAAGGCTTCGCGTAAGGGTGTATCTCTATTGTTCAAAAACAATGTATCTCCTTTCTTCTTTAGGACTAAGTAGGAAGTAGGAGTAAGAAGGACTTCAGTATAACGCGGGAATATGTATTATTTTAAAACGATTTATATCAAACGAACTGCACCTCGATAATGATATTAGGCAAGTTTAATATTACAGATATTCTCACTATTCATTGCACTTCCAAAATCTGCCGTTTTTATTGTCAAACAAAGACCTTGAAGCCTTTCTTCCTTAATCACCTCTTAGACTCAAGGTCCTTCAAAACACTACATCTAACCCATTCTCCGTAACACAACATGGAACTTGAAAAACAATTATCAAAATAAAGACTTTCCGTTACAACTGTACCATAACACTTTTCGTTACAACTGTACCTAAACACTTTTCATTACGACTGTACCGCCTGTGTGCTGTTTACACTTACGAGTTGACGATTTCCGAGAAATCTTGCCGCTGCCGTTTCAATAACGAGAAAACGAACTAAAGTTATGTTGAGTTTGACTCAAATTATTTACTTGTACTGGTACTTTACAAGGAGGCCACTGCTGTGTACATAAATAAAAAAAAGTTTATATCGCAAGAAAAAATAATACAAATTCGGCGCGATATTTGAAAATGGAACTTGTATAAATCATTCGTTTAGAATGCTTCCTTTTTTTTTTTTAAACCACGACACCAAGGAACAGAATATAAACAGCCAATATATAGTAAACATCTACTGAATGCCTCAGTTCCCATGGAGAATACAAATCCATGTAAAACCAGCAAACAATATCAATGCAGCGGCTCTTAGAGAAATGAAGACGTCAATATATTGTTGTATGGATGGTAAACTAGACTGACGATTTTAACATGACAGAAGCGTTAACTGATTTAAATTCCGACTTGCGCAGACGTACAGACAATGGTTCGTCTTCACTATAGTGACTATGTTATGTTCAAAATACAAATTAATAATAAAGAAAAAATAATTAGATCTATAAGGTACTCGGTGTAAATGTATTAATTAAGTCCGTAGGGGTAATGTTATTTGGTTTTGGCGTTCTCTGCTTACCGTGGAAGGAATCTGGCTTGATAATATATTAATAATATATCTACACGGTCTCTATACGGACTACGCCAAACACCTTCTTAATAAAGAGTACAAATAATTTTCTTTAAATATTAATTAATCGGACGGTCCTGGATTCAAATCCCGGGTCGGGTACTATTGGATTTTTCTACTTCAGAATTTCTAATAGTGACTCGGAGTTTGGTCCATGCCCGGTGTATGGGCAAAAGGCTCACCATCTATTCCATGGGACTTAAACGTAAATAGTGAAACGTGGGAGTGTATTGCACTCCTCTGCCTACCTCTTCGGGGATTATAGGCGCGATGTTACTTTTTTTTATTGAATTATAGTAAGAATAAATATCTTGGAACGTCTGCCTTACGCATGACCATCTGAACCGGAAGATACTGAAACATAGGCCAGGGAGAGGAGACCGCAATTCCAACAGTGTAATGATAAAAGGGTGGAGAGAGAGAGAGAGAGAAACAGAAACATAACGTCATCTCTTTCAAATTACGAGACAAGTCCGAGTTTGGAACCAACGCGTGGTGTTGCCAGCTCTAACGAAAGCGTAATGGTTTTAATACTATCTGAATTCTTTATGGCCTTGTACGGGAAAGCGGCGTCCACTCGGGCCGCCTTGCGCCACATGCGACATGGACGCCATTGTGTGCCACGGTGAAAGGCGTCACTCGTTGATAGGTTTTGGGTGTGGGTTTTTCGGTAACAAACCTCAAGAATTTTCGACAAGTACGAGCCGAGGACTATATCTTCCTCTCTTCCAGTCCCCGTTCGTAACCAAATAAATATGTTTTACTCGCAAATGTTATTTCAGTGTTTTTATATTCACACATGATTTTATGTATATCACTCATTTGCGACTAAAGTGTAATATCTCGAAAATACTCTCCGTCAAAAAAACAGTTCAGAAAGCTTGATTTCCACACTTTTGAAGTCTTTTTCTTAAGACCACAAATATAAAATTAATCGGCAGTGATAGCGGTGGTTAGTGGTTAAGAATTCTACTAGTATAGTAGTAGTAGTGGTAGCTAGTGGCTAAGAATTCAGCCTCTTACTCCGGGCGTGCTGGGTTGAAATCCATGGCGCGCATCTCTTTACGAAAGTGCGTTTTAAGTTTAAACATCACTTACTAACGGCGAAGGAAAACATCGTGAGGAAACCTGCACATTTCACAATTTATTATAAAAACAATGTCTAAGGTGTGTGAAGTCTGCCAACGCGCACTTGGCCAGCATGGCAGACTATAGCCTTAACTCTCTCAACATGAGACGAGACCCATATTCCAACAGTGGAATGATAAATGGTTTGACTATTATTATTATTTTTACTATTATATTATTAGGCAATTACGAGCAGAAAACATCCAGAACGTGAGCGGCTTTACGTAACATTAACATACAATGAAAACATCGTCACTTAGAGTTCTTTCCATTGGTTTTCTGCATGTATGGCAAACATTTACAGACTGAAATAATAAGTATAACATAAATATAATCTCTAGAAATAATTAAAAAATTTCTTTTTTCATTCTTAAATAATACCAATGTTCCACGCAGCAATCATAAGCATAAGAATTTAAGAATAGGACTGGTAGTGTCAGGCTGGACTGCTGGAATAGGAACTGTTAGTATTTGTCCTATCCGAAGTACGTTACAAGCGCGTTGCTACATCTGTGGATCAAGATGCTCTTCTCTAGTATACACGTGGACGTAACCACACGATAAAGAGCAAAACACAAATAATAATAAAAATAGCAACATAATGATGATCGATAATACATCCTTTGGAAGGCGTTATTGTTGTATAAAATAAACAATAGATGAAATATTATATTTAAAAAGAGTGTACAGTATATCAATCAAAAAGACTTGGCATGTAAATATGCACGCATGCACGCACGCACGCACGCTCGCACGCACACACGCACGCAGGCTCACACACCCATACATGTGCACGCACGCATACACGCACGCACGCACGTACTCAGTCACTTACTTACACACGCACAAATATACACTCACATAAACCCACACATCCAAACGTCAAATATACTAAATTATTAACCGCGCGAGCACAGTGGGGAACAGCAAGCGAAGAATACATATAAATAATAATCAATGCTCCAATACAGCCTACTACAGCCGGAAGTCGGAAGTACCGTGCCCCCTGAGGAGCGGCTAATGCCGTCCCAACTGTGGCCATCGCGTCCAAACTAATCACTAATTACTACCGGCTTAAAGGTCGACGCAAACAGAGCTATAATACATATATATATTACAGCAAGATATATTATGATATATTACAATATATTTTCTAGTTTGACGCTCCAGTGACCGCACACGTGGCTATAATACAGCTCTATGTTACGTCGTCAAAATATGTGAACACATATAGCAAGACATATCTCTGTATGGCAACACATATTGCGCAGTTATCGACCTCAAAGACATATATTATAGCACAGCTACCGTCTGTGGTAGTTTGCTATATATTATAGCTTCGTGTGCAACGACCTTAATTAATGACGTAACACGTCGCGGGGTCATCGCGACGAAGATGACATTGGATATTGTCGATGCTTCTACGATAAAAACTTGGTCAACCAAACGGTGTGACACCTATCCATAGGTATTGTCACTTTTACTTCAAATGACCGTTGGTGCAATGGTTAGCGAACCTGATCGCCGAGCAGGCAGTTATAGATTCGATTCTCAGTCCGGACTAATATTTGTATGGGTACTGTGTCTTAATGTGGAATTATTTATGTACCTTTCTGCAAATACATACAAATGTATCAAGGTCACTACATAGCTCGGTATCAGAGAGTCATGTGTGGAGATGCCCCAAGATATTTGTTATTAATTATATCTAAACCTAGTGATAGCCTAGTGGGGAGGACACTGAGCATAAAAATACATTTATAAACCTGAAAATATGCTCTAATGACTAAGGAGCACTAGTATCGGCTAAATCCGACTTTCGGGCCTCTTATTGGCGGAAAATTAACTGCGGCCGAAACTAGAAATTTCGACGAAAACCGAACCTTAAGTCGGAAACTAATGAAAGAGCGTGCCTTATTTGATTACTGAACGCAGCAGAAAAACGAGAAAAAGGCCGAAGTGTTCACCGACGCATATAATGCTTTTATTTTGTTCCTGTAGCTACTGTAATTGTCATTAATTTGGTATTATTTATAAACGATTTCATAACAGTACAGAAGAAATATTTTTATGCGTTTTCCATCCCTAAGCAATTTCGGGAGATATTTCGCCCAGGCAGTGGCGCCTAGGCATTTCGCCCCTATCCAATACTGAATGATAAAAGGGTTGGAAAAAAGGATAGATCAATCTGTGGCAAAAATCCATGAGTCCCATGTTTAAATATGTTTGTCGTTAAATTTATTTTATGGGTACATTTATTTGAACATATTCATATCTTAAATTCTTATTATACAATTTATCATCTAACAATTGATATACTTTTTAATTTTATACATAGAAATAGTGAAGTTCATAAAATAGACGGCACATAACGATTTAAATTTTTAAGACACACAAATGTTATACTATAGTATGCTATTGAAAAATATCGGTTGCGTTTACTATAGGACGAACACAGTACAAATGCAGTATAATTAAAACACATCTTAAATGACATAAAAACTAAAAATACAATAGTCGACTTCCGAAAAAAAACGCAGCGGAACCGTCGCGCGTGTGAAATAAAACGCGGCGTTTCTATCAGAACAGCCGTACGTATGTAGCATGCCGTGGATACGTTTCATATACCTACGACCGCGCCGGCGGTTGGGGTGTACGCACAGCTTCAAACCGCCCAATCCCTTAACAAGGACTTTCAGTTTGTTTGCTGTACGATTGGCGAGTGGAAAAGTTTCAATAATACCCTTAAATTCCCTTCAGCGTTCGCCGCCCTGATGGCGGTATTGTATTGGATCTGTAAAGTTGAGTGAAAAGGGCGCGGTCGGATTTCAGATCCGAAAACGGTAAGGGCGATTTCACTACCCTTTTTTTGTTTCATAGGGCATGTTAAACTGTCCTGATTTTATCGCTGCTACGATAGCATTCGTTGACACTCGTCGGAGTACTTTAGGACAGTTTATATATTTCTCGCAGTTGGTCCATACTGCTGGTCACAACTTCGATCTACTATTAAGTTAGAAAACCCAACAGTAGCCGACCCGGTTTACAACAGCATCCATGTAAAATGCTCATATACTGTAATATGTCATATGCAATATGTATGTTTATGTGAATTATGTAATATTTGATAACAGTTACAGTTAAAATACGTATATAAATATATCGCATTTTAAAGCATCAATTGAGATTTATTATTCTCACGTCGAAATTAACATATTGGTCACCAGTAACGGTCAATGTGCCATGTTTGATAAAAAAAATAAAGCGCCACGGGCAGGCTACATAAATAAGTGTAATTAAAAAAAAAACTAAACCAGAGACTACAATAGAATTACGACAATTCAATACTTTGGAAAAATTTTAAACTATAATCTTGTAGAAGCAATTATAACGGACCTACTACCGTGGGAAGCGAGTCGCCGGTTGGAATTTTAAAAATAGAACAGTTCATATAACTAGGGCGAATTGCAAGTTAAAAGTACCCTCACTTTAATACATAATTAAATAGATTCATCAATGTTAAATAAAAGTCATATTTTAAAATGTTGAATATGGCAATATTATACATTTGTACAGTATGGTTGGTCACACTGATTTTGAACACTCTGCGTTTTATTAACATTTATCATAACAGATAACACAAAACAATTAACATTGGTCTCAGAGCATTTAAGCATTGGTAACTCCCATGGTGTTGCGAATGTCCACAGGCGACGGTGACCACTTACCAGGAAATGGCCCGTCCGCTTGTTTGCAAGGCTAAATATAAAAAATATATTTTCGAACTCCACCGCACCCAAGAAGCGCTATGAAAACCTTCCACAACCAGTCACGAATGTGTTTGCTTACTACAACCAAACGATTACGGTACGCCACAGCGACCAGACTATTGGCGTTCCAATTGAGAACACAGTATAAACTAAAGTACGTCAGTTACTCGCTTTTGGAAGTGGATAATGAAATAACTTTCAACGAATGTTCTAGTATCCTTCACAACAGTATTTAAATAACGAACCAAGTTTCGTATGGAAAAAAAAATATTTGCGTGTTCTATATAACACTAATTTAAAAATGCCAGTCAGCAATATCATTTTAAGATGAGTCGCTAATGTATTTATATCCAAATTTCTGTATATACCAAACGTAACATCGCGCCTGTAATCCCCTAACAGATTGGCAGAGGCGTGTAGTACTCTATCGAATTCCACCAGTTACGTTTACATCCTAGTATGGAATAGGTGGGGAACCTATTGCTATGCACCGGGCACAAATCCAGACTCCGAGTCACTATTAGATTATTTCTACTTGAAAATCTAAGAAAAATCCAATAATACTCGACCCGGGATTCGAAACCACGACCTGCCGATCAGCAGCCGCGCTTGCAACTTGCAACGAGGCGATTTTATCTTTGTATATGTGTAGGTATGTATGTATATACATACATATAGAACCGACGTATATATAGTCGAAGAACCGACGGCCGTTGAGGCAGACGAGTTCTCAAGTGGATACCGGGAATTGGCAAACGTACCGTGGGTCGCCTTCCGACCCGTTGGGACCAACGACCTTAAAAAGGCAGGTGGTAGGGGCTAGATGACATCTGTGAAGGATAGGGTGTTGTGGCACACCTTGGGAAAGGCCTATGTCCAGCAGTGAAACGGTAAAGGCTGATGTGATGATGATGATGAGATATTTAGGTACACATATATAAATTATGTGTTTACTTTCTCTGTGTGTATCTAAGTCTTCTAGAAGCTTTGAAAGCATCGCTATCGTGAGTTATAGGACTGTCGTGATCTCATATAAGGTCATCATTATTAATAAATATAATAAACTATAAATGGAGCCCCCGCCAACCCCATCTTGCTGTCTCGCGCATTTCAGTTCCCTTTCCCTCTCTTTCTATCTCTCACTCCCGTGCCCCAGTTTAGCAAGCGTGGTGCCTTATTGACTTTGTTTAATGAGGTAAGCAACGATTATTTTAGTTTCCAAGATCTTTATAGAAGTTCTTCTCTCTAGGGTTCTGTGACATACAATGTATCAAACGTTTGTGGCACGCACATGCGCACACGCACACGCTTGTATGTACGCCCGTACGCACACATGCGCACGTGAACAATAGATACAGACCTGACACACACAAATGTCCCAACACTGATCTATCTTGACCAAACGGGTTACATACACGCTGTTGGGAAGTCAGCAGTCTTCAAAACCTGTGTGCTTGAGTGAGGAAAGGCTGATAAATTGTAGAAAAAGAACGACAGATTCGTAAGGTTAGAGACAGAGAGATTTGGTATTCGGTGTTCTCTATATACCCCGTACGGGACTTGGCGTGACGATATAACAATAATAATAACCTATACAAGTATAAAATTTAATTGTCTCGTAACCACAACAGGTAAACAAATAATTTTGTCAAATAACTACACTCTCGAATAAATGTCATTTGCAAAAAAAAAAAACAAATTGTACGTACGGTGTTCGTCACTGACGGAGCTACAATAAATATTAAAACATTTTGCTATAATTTAATTTATAGCAAGCTGTCACACACGGCGGCGATGCTAAAACACATCTTTCCGGTCATTATCTACGCGTTCATGTATATAACTATACCGAAATATGTCTCGCTATATCTGTTCACATAGCGTGACGTCATTTTAGCGTTGCTATATAAAATATTTTAAAATATATCATAATATGCCTTACTGTAATATATATACAATCGACCAGTGCATTATCAGTTTAGTATCACAGTCCACTGCTGGACGTAGGGCTTCTTGAAGAGGATTTTTGCCCATATCCCCACGCTGGGCACGCGGGTTGAAGACAGCAGAGCCCGGTTTCTCGCACCGCCAACGCTGCTGTCCGTAAGCAGTCTGGGCATGCAGTCGTGCCTATACCGAGATCAGTTAGGCACCAGAGCTTCGTACGGCAGATAGCACCACGGTCAGACGACCTTGGCTTGGGCTCCTTAGGTTCGGAACCAATTTTCCTCGGCAACAATTAAACGCCATTTAAACAAAATAGAGTTCCGTCTTTGCAGTAAATGTAGGACTAAACTTATGTTCCTTTAATACGCATAAAGAAAACAAAAACAGTATATACACATATCATCCAAAATGACGCATCTCTTGTTCCTTAAAAATAGTGATAAAATCCAATAATACATACATCCAGACACTTTTCCGTGCCTTCTGACGTTGTTACCATTTATCAATAAAGAACTATTCAATATCAGGGGTGGATAGAAAAAGCCACCCTTAGCTCGAAAACTATTCAAAGTATCGACTGCCTCGTCGGTCGAGTGGTTGCAAACGCGACTGCCGATCGGGAGGTCCTGGGTTCAAATCCCGGGTCGGGTACTATTGTATTTTTTCTAATTTAGAATTTCTAGTAGTGGCTCGGAGTCTGGATGTGTGCCCGGTGTATGGCAATAGGCTCACCATCTATTCCATGATGGGACACGAACATAACTGATGAAACGTGTGGGTGTACCTACACTGCTCTGCTTACCCCTTCGGGCATTACAGGCCTGATGTTGTTTTATTCAAAGTATCACTGATCCATCACAAACATTAAAGCACACCAGTTGATTATGAGTTAAATATATTGCCTACAATTCACTTAGCGTATATATTTTTTTTTTCATGTGAAACAATAAAATATTATAATTCATAATTGTGTCGCTAAATATCAATTAACAAGTAATTGAACTTCCTCATTTCAACGATATAAATATATAGGGATAATTATAAAATTATCGTAACAAATTATTAATCATATAATCGAATAATTGATAGTTAATTATATATAGCATTCGATCTATTTAACGAATGGTGTGCACAGCATTGGTCATTTTTAGACAATAATTTAATTTATTTTGTTTGTCATAATAATAATAATTATTATTATTATTATTATTATATATATTTCGTTATTGATAAGATGAACGTGTAATCGCTGTAAACACATAAGCATAATATTTATATTTTAAATGCTTTTTAATAATATATTAGACGCGATAATCGAAATCTCACAGATATTTTATATATGATCACCCCAAGTCCCTTACGGGGTTGGCAGAGTGCACCAATGTTCTACATCTTTTTGAGCTTAATTTTCAAAGATGTTATATAGACCATATGAAAAATATTTCTACAGTACTGTTACACTGAACACGAATTTCTAGATGTGTGACGTCACAGCGAAAGCAAAATGGCCGACGGCGGGATGCAAATTGAGCGGACCGAAAAAAAAAGGCTAAGTAACTGGCAGACGAGCGTTTAACAGGTCACTTGTTCGTCGCCAGAGGGCGGGCGGGGGCCAGCTCTCGGCTCGACCCTTCGCCACATATGGGCTAAACGGACCATTCACAGCGCAATTACTGAGCAAGAGGTCCCTGGTTCGATCTACCGGGTCGCGCAAAGTATGATTAAGTTTTTATCATCATGATCATTATCCGCTTACTCCCGTCCAAGGCCGGACACAGGCCTCTCCAATAGCACATCACTGAGCTGGACCCTCAGCTCGTCAGCCACAGCCAGCCACAGCCAGCCACTGCGAATATCGCCACACCAGCAGCTGGAGGGCGTCTTATACAACGCACGTGGGTTTTCATAACTTGAAATTGTCAGTGCGTTTTAATCGATGAAACCACTCGCAGCATACACTTTCCTTACGTTTCAATTCGTGAAACCATTTGCAGTGTTCAAGGCGGGAACGTCACACGATTAATGCGGGCCTGCCTCCAAGACGCGCCGTTCGTGTGTCACTCATCCGAACAGAAATACATGCAAAACTGCACAGCGCCGTGGGAATTATTCGACACTGACGCCCCCGATACATTTCGCGCGCTCTAGAACTTTCTACGGTGCGAGCCGCTAATGGGAGATGGAAAATGAATTTTTCACAAAGCTGGTAATGTTTCAAAGGGTTGTAAAGGTTAAGGGAAGGTTGAACACTCCCTTGATTCACCAGTTCTGTATATTTATTTATTTAATAAGTCACAATTTCAATGTAAACAGATTTTTTATCGAAGTCGTTTACAGGAACTGAACATACTTTCAGCACTTCTGCGAAAAGCAGCAGGCTTTAAAGCGAATAAGTCCAGACTTGGATCTCAAGCCAGAACACAATTCAGCAGGGTCAATGCACGTGTGACTATCACATCGTTACCAATCTGAAGCTCGGCACTGGAATGTCATACCATTATGGAATAGGGGGTGGGGTCAGCCTATTGCCATACACCGGGCACAAATCCAGACTCCGCGCTACTACTGGGAATTACAAGTTACGAATCCTAGGAGAGTACTACACTCTTTAGTCTTCCGCTGCGGTGCAATACAGGTGTCATGTTATGTGATGTAGTCCAAGACTTGGTGATACTTGTCCAAGATAAAACGCCATTGGTGTGCTCCTTTAGAAAATTACGAAATGAACGGATGGCAACGCGGAGAAAGGATTTTTTGCCAACGAGCTGTCCAATGTCATTATGGTATGGAATAGGAAACGGGATGAGGTTGATTGGGGATTTTAAAATATTTATTAATACCATTAATGATTGTGTTTAAACTTTTACAGTCATTATTATGTATTACCGGACAAATATAAATTTGGTGTCTTCAAGGCGAGAGTGAAATAAGACTTTTTCTAGACCTCCGTATGTTCCAATATAAAAAGAATTTTTTTTTTCTCAGTATTTTGTTTTCATATTTACAAAAATAAAAAAATAGGCAAGTAAGCTTCCTGGCTGTGGATGGGATGGCAAGGATGGTAACTGGTTAAACGTGCGAGTGTACTACACTCTGCCTACTCCTTCAGAGTTTACAGACGCGATGTTACTTTTTTTTAAAGCTCTGAAACATCCAGTATTAGACAGAGAAGACATAATCAATGAGCCATCACATGCTATATATAGGCGTTTCTGATATTATTACCTCACAATATTTATCACTCATCCCCACTCACTGTCCACTGTTCACGGTCCACTAGCATCCCTTGCAGAGTAAAGCCACGCGGATAGGGTTTCAGGGTTGGTGATCAGTTCCAAGCATTATATACTATAAACCACGGATGACAGACTGAACAAGTAAGGGACGCATTCGGAAGTCCACCCCACGATGTTTGGCAGAAGGTATGAGCGACTGGCGGAACCTCGTAAAGAAGTTTCTTAAGTAAACTAGCCATGATTCTAAGTTCCGAGAGAACGAATCAAAAAGAAGAAATATTTTAAATGGTATAAAAGCTAGTAGACATATTGAATAGTCACTCAATAAGTAGCAGATTTTATTGTTTTGAGTTATTAAATAAATAGATTATAAATGTTTTTGCATCATCACGCCATGTTCTTCATGGAGTAAGCAGAGAGAACTGAGTGCCAAATATTAAAATTAAAATATCATATTTAACGGTGCTGCCTTTCCGGGCAGGACGACGTCGGCCGAGTCCGCTAGTACAACTATATAGAGTAGGTCGCGCACAGGCGTTGAAAAATAATTAGCGGTCATCGCCCAAATATTTCTGCTAAACAGAAATCGAACCCGCGACCTTCAGATAAACCAGTCAGGTCTACCAACCACTGGACCGACGGGGCAGTTAACAATAAATCATGTACGTTGAATCATCCATGAATCATACAGGTCGTTACAGACGGACCTATAATATATGTATGTATATTAATATATTGTGCAAGCTACCAGACGGTAGCTGCGCTATAATATATATTTTTGCGGTCATTGTCTGCGCAATAATCTCTTGCTATACCGAGATATGTCTAGCTATATCAGGTCACATATTTTGACATCGAGATGTATGAGTCATCCAATATCAAAGGCGGCAATATCCATATGTTAGGTTTTGTATAAAATGACAAATTAAAATATATTACGAAAAATATGCATATTTTAGCACGTGTAATAATATGCATAGTTTAGCTACGTGTGTAGTTATTCAAACGTTACTATAGAAAATATATTGTACGTACTTCACGCCTGTAATTCCTGAAGGGGTAGGCAGAGGAGTGTAGTATACTCCCATTTTCACCAGTTACATTTAAGTCCCACGCAATAGGTGGTGAGCCTGTTGCCTTACACTGGGCACAAATCCAAACTCCAAGTCACTCCTAGAAATTCTAAATTAGAAAAATCTAATAGCACCCGGCCCGGGATTTGATCTCAGGACCTCCCGATCGGCAGTCGCGCTTGCAACCACTCGAC
>DWJK01000009.1:0-45636 GCA_018248815.1 Croniades pieria auraria
TCTTCCGGTAATTCTTCTACCAATTCGGCAGTGTCATACTGTGGTGTATCGTCCAGTGGTGTAACAATGTCATCTGTGATATCTTCGGTTGTGTGTTTTTTGTGTTTTGGATGTTTCTTTTGTTTGGGCTTACCTTCTGATGTTTTCGATTCTTCGGTAATGTCTTCAAGCGGTTTATCCGGTGTTTGTTCAGGAACGCTCTCTTCAATAACAGTCACTGTAGTTTGAGGCTCTTCATCATCGTGTTGGACGGTGATTGTCTCCGTGGTTTCTACCTTCGGACCCTTCTTTTTCTTAATTACCTTCTTGATTGTTTTGATGTGCTTGACTTCACCGGTCTCAGATTTGACTTCGGTAACTTTCACTTCTTCCGGTAATTCTTCTACCAATTCGGCAGTGTCATACTGTGGTGTATCGTCCAGTGGTGTAACAATGTCATCTGTAATATCTTCGGTTGTGTGTTTTTTGTGCTTTGGATGTTTCGTTTGTTTGGGCTTACCTTCTGGTGTTTTTGAATCTTCGGTAGTGTCTTCAACCTGGGTATCCGGTTTTTCTTCTGGAACGGAGTCCTCAATAACAGTCACTAAAGTCTGTGGCTCGTCATCGTCGTGTTGAACCGTGATCGTTTCCGTCGTTTGTACCTTAGAGCCCTTCTTTTTCTTAATTACCTTATTTATTGTTTTGATTTGCTTCACTTCACCAGTCTCAGATTTGAGTTCGATAACTTTCACTTCATCTGGTAATTCTTCTACTACTTCGGCAATGTCATACTGTGGCGTATCGTCCAGTGGTGTAACAATGGCATCTGTGATATCTTCGGTTGTGCGTTTTTTGTGTTTCGGTTTTTTCTTTTGTGTTGGCCTATCTTCTGGTGTTTTTGAATCTTCGGTAATGTATTCAAGGGCTTCTTGCGGTTTTTCATCCACAACGCTCTCCTCAATAACAGTCACTGAGGTCTGTGGCTCCTCATCGTCGTGTTGTACAGTGATTGTCTCTGTTGTTTCGACCTTCGGACCCTTCTTTTTCTTAATTATCTTCTTAATTGTTTTGACCTTCTTGACGTCACCTGTTTCGGATGTGACTTCAGTAACTTTCACTTCTTCTGGTAATTCTTCTACCACTTCAGTAGTGTCATAGTGTGGTGTTTCGTCCAGTGGAGTGGCAGTATAATCTGTAATATCTTCGCTTGTGTCTTTTATGTATGTTGGATGTTTCTTTTTTTGTGGCTTACCTTCCGATGTTTTTGATTCTTCTATAATATCTCGAATCGTTTGATCTGGTTTTTCTTCTGAAACGAACTCTTCTGTTACTGTTACAGAAGTCATCGGCTTCTCATCATCTTTTTGTACGATAACCGTCTCAGTGGTTTCTACCTTTCCACTCTTCTTTTTCTTGATTACCTTCTTTATTGTTTTGACCTTTTTAACTTCACCTGTTTCGGATTTGACCTCGGTATCGTTTACTGTTTCTGGAAACTCGTTTACCACTTCGGCGGAGTCATACTTTTGTTTATCGTCCAGTGGCAAAACGGTGTCGTCTGTTATGTCTTCAGATAAGTATTTTTCGTGGTTTGCTTTTTTATTTTGTATTAGCTGTATTTCTGGTTTCGCAAATTCCTCAGGTGTACTTTCTTCAATTAGTGTTTCTGGCTTATCTTCCGAAGCGTACTCCTCTGTAACAGTTACAGATGTTGTTGGTGCTTCGTCTTCTTTTTGTACAATGACCGTCTGTATAGTTTTTACCTTTGGACCTCTCTTTTTCTTAATAATTTTTTTAATCGTTTTAATCTGTTTGATTTCTCCCGTGTCTGTTTTGACTTCACTCAATATCACTTCCTCAGGTGATTCTTCTAACCACTCCATGCTGTCTTTTGGCATAATGTCTTTCTGAATATTTTCTTTTGTAACGGTAACTATTTCAACTGGAATTTCATCTTCTTTTTCTAAAATAATTGTGTCCGTAGTTTCAGAAATTGCTCCTTTCTGTTTTTTTACTGCTATTTTCTTGCTTTTAACTTGTTTAGTATCATTCGTATCTGATTTAACTTCAGTAACTATAACTTCCACTGGCGTTTCTTCCATAAATTCTGCTGAGTCATATTGCTGTTCTTCAATGAACGACTTAATTATCTCTTCCTTATCTTCAAACTCTTTCTCTTCCGTTGGGTGAAAATATCTCGTCGGAGTTAATTGCTTTGACGTCTTCTTTACCTTATTAGGTTTGAATTCATTGATTTCTTCATCATATATTTCTTGTATCCTGACTTGAGTCGGTAATTTCGGTATTTCCATTGTTTCATCTGGCATTTCTATTGTGCTTATATCCGTATTTGTTCCCTGTGTTTCGTCACCGTCATATTCTTCTATTTTTACTTCGTGTTTAATTTGTGGCTCATCTCTTTGTTCGTCATCTAATGTCTCTTCGATTACTATATCGCCACCTCGTTCGCCATCTTTTCGAGTTTTATTTCTTTTGCGTAATATCGTCCTCTTGGTTTTTATTTGTATAGGCTCCGCATTTCCAGGTGCTTGCATAAATTTAGTAACTATTTCTTCAGATTCTTCTATATCTGATGATTTCGGAGATAATGTGATTGAATTTTCTGGAAAATATTTTTGGAATGTTTATTGTGTCTATTTGTTATTTTTATCCTGTGAGTATAGTTACGTGTCTTGAAATTATTAACCAATAAATTGATATGAACAATACCAGTAAATGGTTGTGGGCATATTAACGTAACACTTATCATTTACACTCTTAAGAATCACGTAAGAAATAAATGGTCTAATGTCGTGGAACTTGGACCTATAATTAAATAACAAAAACACCTCCGGGTGACGCTACCTTAAGTTAAATGTAAATATTATAATAAAGTTATATTAAAATATTTGTTGACAGACGCAGCAATTGTCATAACTCTAGCAAAATCATTATTTCTATATTACCTCATTTATACTTACCGCTGCCGTATACTGTCTGTTGAACTATGTCAACGTTATGCATACTATCATTTGAAGTTGTTTCGATGGGTTGTAGTCTTGGTTTATGTTGTGAATAAGGTAATACCTGTTCATCTATAAATGTATCTAAGATTTCTACAACGTTAGAAGATTCCAATAGTTCTGAACTGAACCTTCTTGTTTCAGGCTTAGTTATGTCTAGTTTTGTTTCATTTTGAAGACCGAATCTGTCACTAACAACAAGCGGTGATAAGATACTAGTTGTAATATTTGTATATTTATTCTGTGTTGGCTGTATTGAAAGATCTTCTACATGTGATTCCAATATATTTTCTGTACATTCTAAATGTGTTTGCATTGTGACAGTTGTTTTAGCCTTTGCTAAATCACTCGTTATTGGTAGTATATTTTGTTGGGTTTCATTTTCTGTCATTTCAAGCACATTTATGCCTTTTAATGTGTTTAATGTGATGGAAGCCTTTTCTTCCCTACCGATTTTATCTAAATTCGGTTGTTTAAAGCTATCGTGTATAAATGTGTCAATTTGAATAATAGGTTCAATTTGAATAGATTGTGGCACTGCTATGTTTTCCTGAGCAATTAAGTCGCGTGCTTTAAATGTATCAATTTTTTCTCCCAAGATAATTTCCGTTTGCTGTATAGAATTAAATTCCAAAATATTTTCATTTATGTTTCTTGGCTTGTTTTCCCCAACTATAATATTCTCTTGTCCTTCGCCAGCTACGTTTTCTATTACAATACAACTTAAATGCGGTTCTACATTGTATAAAGCTTTATTACCTTCCTTTGTAAATGATGTTAATTCTTCAATGCTTTCTAATGCTTTTTGTTCAATGCTTTTTAAGCCTTGCTGTGTCGCGTGGATTGATTCGGCATTTACGCTATTCAAAAGACTGCTATTTTTTAATGAATCAAGGTTTTCATCAATTATAATCTCGGATTGCTCTATTGAATTCATTTCTATGACATTCTTAGCAGCGTTTTCATATTTCTTTACTGTATGTTCGACATTTTGTGATCTTTCTTCAATTGAAAACTCTTGAGTCGTATAATTATTTTGCACTTCTAATGCACAACGAGCAACATTCTTTTCGGGAGCATAAGATTCATACCATTCACTTGTACTTTCAATTACTTGTGGAACTATGTTCAAAACTTCATTTTCTGTGAATGGCTTAGATTTTAATTGAAAGCTCTTAGGTAAAAGACGTACCAAAGGTTCTGATGTTTCTCTAGTCTGAACTTCAGTAAGTTCTATATTATTTAACTTTATTATGTTTTGTTTTGCTTGTATAGTCGCACTTTCTGGTAATTTAGGAAAATCAATAACTGTATCTATAATTTGCTGTTGCTCTGTATGAATTCCTTCAGCTTGTTTCTGTATAGGTCTTATCTGTTCACTCTTCACCTCTTCTGTTATTAAGGATTTCGCATTGGCTTCTAGCAATATAGCTTCACAGGTAGTGATATGATGAACAGTATCTACATTTATACTTTGATGTAAGGAAGACGGTAATATTGTAGGAAGTAATGTTTCCTCTCTTTCCTTTGTGTAAATATCTGATATTAATAGGGGTTCCTGTGCTTCCATTTTTATGCAAACATTTTCTTTTTTAACTTCATTTTCTTGTAATATGTCAGGTTTTGGTTCCTTAGGAAATATTTGGTGTACTTCAAAGGAAGATTTTGTTTCAATATGTGGGTTTGCCTGCTTAGAAGCAAAAGCTAATTTAATATCACTAGAAACTTCTTTTTCCATCTGTTCAGCCAAACTTATAGTCACATGCTTTGCAGTTTCTACGTTACTAGTAATACATTCAGCTTTATCTCGATCTATTTTCTTAATACTATTTCCACTTTCAAGTGGTGTCACTTCAATTATATCAAGGTAATTTCCGGAATCAATGTTAACAATTACTTTTGTTTCCTTTGCCTTGACATCTGGAATTAATTCGTCTTCTTTTAATTCCGATTTTATTTCACTAACACGAATTGGTTCTTGAGTTTCTATACTAATTTTGTCAATATTTTTAACTATATCTCTTACATCATGTTTACTTTTATCCAATATTCCTTCTACTTCAGACGTCAAGTTTACCTGTATATTAAAATGTTCAAGCACACCTAAAGTCACATCATTCTTAATAGATTTTGGCATAGATTTAATTATTAAGTGTTCTTCCTTTTCAGGTGGAATTTCTTCGCTAATATTAATATGTTTTGATGTCTCGAACTCAAATCCAATTTTTTGAATTTTATTTTCTGAAAAAGGAATAAGAATATTTTCGCTTTCTGCTAAAACTGTTTCACTGGTATCTACACTTAACTGAGTAGTCTTTTCAAGTGTTGGATTTATAGTTTGTAATATTATATTATGACTGTCTATAATCGGTATTTCAGATTCGTTAGGCACTGTTTCTGAGACTGTCATTATTTTTTGACCCTCAAATACAGTTTTAAGCGTTATTTCTTTAGGAGCGTCGTTACGATATACATCTTCGCTTTCACTGATGAATAATTCCGATTTTTGAACAGCCTCTTGCGTTTCATGAATGGGGTGTGCATTTAAAACAGGGCTGTCTACAATTAAGAGATTTTCGGGGTTTTGATGTATCATTATTTCCGTATTTAATATTGAACGTTGTTCACTAAATGAAGGCACGACATTCACACCAGATATATTTAAAGACGCTTTCAAGTCATATTCCTTTTCACCAGTCTGTATCTCGACGGTTTGATGAGCTGATGTTTCCACAATTTGTTGAATTACATCTTTCTCCAACACTTTTTCGGCAGGGTATAGTCGAGCTTCTTTCTCTGCTTGGAAAATTTCAGTTCTTTGTAAATGTTCTTGCAAGGATTCGAGGCTCACCATAGCTTTCGTAGTGGCGACCGAATGCTCTGGCATATTTTTGACGTCGTTAGTGACTAATACTTCTGTGTTTATGGTGCTACTATTGAAAGGCACAATTTTAACATCAGCTTCTTGTGTTGGTAAAACAAATTTATCATCAAATATTTTTTCTTTATCTATGCTATTTATAGAACTAGTTATGATAGCTTGTGCTGCAGTTATATCGGGAAAAATAACTGTTTCTAAAGGTTTGTCTGACAATAAAATGTTCTCTTTTTCATTCGCTATAGTTTCAGTTTGTTGTAAAGTATTTAAAATTAAAGAAGAAACGCTAGGTATCTGAGTCACAATTTCTTGCTTTTGAAAATCTATTGCCATTTGGTTTGGCACTACTTCTTTAGTACTTGCAGTTTTACCGTAAATGTCATCAATAACTGCTAGAGCCTTTTTAGGGTTCATTACAAAATTATTCGTACTTGTAAGATTGTCAGATTGTGTAAGAACCTCTGAAGTTTCTATACCATGTTGTTGCATAATTGAAATGGTTGCATTATGTTTGTCTGGTGTGACTTCAGGAGTTAGTTTGTTTTCAACATCAACTGGTATTTTTTCTTCGCACTGTGGTACTGTGTATGGTGTATATGACAATCCAGGTTTACTTGGCTTATGATCATCTTCATTAGTAAAAATTCCTTCTGCTGAATGAATTAAATGTTCTTCTTGTGTAATTGCTTCTGTTGTTTTAGTAGTTTCTTTAGCTGTAGCCCATAATAAATCAGTTCGAACGACCAGGTCCGTTGGCTCAATTTCACTTAATTTGTTTTCAATTACTAACGCTTCATTAGGACTGAAATCGTATTTTGCTGCACAAGGCTCTGGAATCACAGTTGCCAAATCACTCTCTTTTTCGTTACTAACTATTGTAGCAACGACAATTTGCTTATAGGTTTCGGTTTCTACCTTAGCCTTTACATGTTCCTTACTTTTATTTGGTTCATTTGTAAATGCTACATTTGTTTCAATTGTTAATTCAGTAGAAACTGCCACTGGGCGACTTATAACATTAGTAGTTGCTGTGAATGATTTACAAATAGTCTCTGAATCATAAACGCTTTCCTTTTCATGTTGTGTTATCTCTGAAATATTTAACAAGTCTTCATTTACAATTAGTTTTGATGTTAATAGCTTAGTATCCGGTTGAATATGAGTTATTAAATCATTTTGACTGTCTAAAATTTCATTTTCCGATACTAGTATGGGCAAAATTGACTGGGAAGTAACTTGAACTTCTTCATACTGAGGGCTTCTCGTGTCCAATAAATTTATTGAATCTCTCGTATTTATTTCAGATGTGATAGCTATTTTGTGATCTGATTTTATATCAAAATTAGCAAAATGATTCATTGGTGATTTATTTACTTCTAATTCTGCTTCAACTAGACTTGGTACCGTTTCAATAACATTTATACTTTGTTGTTCAGTGCAACTGGGCGTAGCCTTGTTATAAGATACTTTACCGGTATCTAAATATTGGCTTCGTTCTTCAGTCGCCACTTGTGATACCGATATTTCTTCATTCATTTTTAAATATTGTTTAGTAGCTTTTGATGTCAAGACTTCTGTACCTGTAATGAAGTCTATTTGATCTGCTGCACATATTTCTTGAGTTAAAGGAGATTTCAAATGGTGCGTAGGTGAGGCCTTGGTTGTTAACGTATTCGGTGTCATACGAATATCTAATTTGTTTTCGGACTCGTTAGATTCTATTTCAAAAACGGTTAAGGGGACGTTTTCAACTATTGAAAACCTGGCACTTTCCGGTATTCTAGAATCATAATCACCGTGGTATTCTTTATCATGAACTTGTGGAAGTGTTACTGTTTTAGCAATTTCTGATATGATTGTTTCAGATGCTGTCCCATCGGGCATCTTATCTGCTAATATTAAGTCACCGATTGATAACATTTTCAATGTTTCTGATGTAACTATAGGTTCAATTGGTTTCACATTAAGTATTGCTACTGCTATATTTTTATCATCACGTACTATTATATTCTTTTCACTTTCATTAACGTGAATTTCTTCTACGATATTTTTATCTAAAGCTGTAATTGATATTTGAGCTTGTGAACTTAGGTTTGATTTATTGCTTAACAAATTGACTTCTGAATCGTGAACATCTATTTCTGTATTAAATTTATGTAGATATTCGTTTACCGTAACATTAGCATTTCTATGAAACACTTCATCGGTGTCCAATTCAGTTTCTTTTATTTGTGGCGTTGTCATATAATTATTTAAACTAGTGTGCAATGTTAACAACTCATCAACAGTAGCTTGAGATGGTTTATCTAAAATAGGCATCAAACCCTCTTTTTCTTGCGATTCGTTAATGGAAACTATTACACTATCTTTGGATGATACGTCTACATTAGCTTCTTGAACATACGGTAACTTAAAAGGCCCTAAACAGCCCTCTTTTTCTTGGACATTATGAATTTCAGTAATGAGTTGATTAGATACTAAAACATCTTTTCGCGCTGTTTCAGTTGGTACTATTAACTCAGGATAATATTTTCCTGATTTATCTTCCACAAACACTTCGCCGACATTTAAAGATTCCATTAAATTAAATTGAAGATTCGATGTGACAGCTTTATCGGTAACTAATTGTCTCAATTCTTGCTCTCTGGTTCCTTCATTGACTTCTACAATGCTTAATCCAACCATCGGTGAAATTGATACCGCTGCAAACGAAGGACTTACGCAAATCTCTTTAAAGGTGCCCTCATTTATTGTCACATCTTCATGCGATACGTTAATGGCATCTTGAACTATTATTGACGTTTTTGCTATTTTCGATTGGTCTTCATAACTGTCAAGATTTGATACAGCAACATTAACTATAGTTTCCGATGTCACGCAACTTTCAACGGGAACAATACCTGTACGCGCTGCTACACATTCAATACTTTTATTATTTGTAGAATAATCATCTAAAGATGTTTCGCTGTTTACCTCTGTTATTTGTAACGGTAGAATTTCGATATGAGACTGTCTTACGAATAGATCCGGTTTCTCTTTTAATAATAATATTTCTTCTTTTTCTTGAGATTGTTGTTCACTGCTCACTAGTGGATAACTTTTGTCAAGTTTTATTTCAGCCTTCGCATTTTCCTTCAATGTTATTGGAGTTATGTTAGTGACCTGACTTGCGGATATTACTTCAACTTTATTCTCACTAATGTCTGTGACAATAGCAGTATATGGTTCAATGAAATCCTTAAAAACTTCCGCCTGGTCTTGATCGTAATGTTCGACTATTTCTGTAGAATATTTTGTTCTAAGCGAGTCAGAAATTTCTTCAGTACATATTTCCACGACTTCTTTTGAACCTAGTCTTTGCCTTAAATATTTTTTGCGTTTGACTTGTTGCTGTTCTTTGTCATCTGTGAAATGATAGTAAAGTAAGTGAGGAGAACAATATTTTCGAGGTTGTTGATATTTTACTGTTTTGAAGAAAAGCAGCTTCTGTCGCTTACATTAGTCTTATATTAATATTTGTTAGTGTATTGTATTTGTAAGACAGGACTGTCTCATTGAAATATAATATTAACAAAATTATACTTACCTTTCAGTTTTATATAACTTTTGTGTTGACACTACGTTAACAATTCATCCTTAATAAGCACATACTATTGAAGCCATGATTTGTAGAAAAAAGCTGCGTCACAAAAAAGCTGCACAGTATTCTTTGTTAATTTAATTTACTTATGTTTCAATATAATTAAACCAAAACAAGTTTTAATTCTAAGATCTCAAATAAAATTACTAATTTTTTACACATTAACGCAAACAATGCACAAGATGTTTAGATAGTTCTGTTGTAATTTAGCAGTAAGGAAAGCGTTCCTACTGTTAGCGCAAATTAGGCCAACATTCAAAAAAAGCATAAATATTCACTGCTTTGTTTTATCAATAATGATCTTACCTTTAATGTAGTGTTCATCCACAACGTTTACCGTATCTAATAGACAAGTAATTACTTATTAAATACATAACAGACAACTAATTTATGGAGTAGGCTTAAATAAGTAATTGCCAGTAAACAAATTTTAAACGTTTAACAAATCGTATGAAGTTCAGATAATACTGTCGTTAACAAACTTATTTCACTTATCTTTATTCTTAAAATTATTAAATTACTTTAACGCAATATTGCTTAATTATACTATATAATAACTTGAACCATAACAAAGGTTTACCTTGCAATACTGTCGCATCTTGCAGAACAGCGACCTCGGCAGGTGATTCGACGATTACCTATGTAACAATATAAAATTATTAACTGCCTTGTTGTTCGAGCGGTTTTCAAGCACAACTACTGATGAAGATATCTTGTGTGTTCGATCCTCGAGTCTAGTACTATTGGGTTTTCTAAGTTGAAATTCCTAGTAGGGATTAGGATTGTAAATAAGGTCGGTGTATGGCAATAGGGCCACCTCCTATTCCATGGCACTCGTAACCGTAACTGGTGAAACGTGGCAGTGTACTACACTCCTACGTCTTCAGGGATTACAGGCGTGATGTTACGTTTAACTTGATTGACAGAAAGCTACAATTTACCTATATAAAAAGATTGAGAGTTTTCAATAAAGTAGTACAAAATTTCGCTGCTATAAATTTGAAACAACAGTGTTACTTATTTGTCCGCTATGAAAATAGTAATGCTTGCTTTATTCATAATACGAGCTCAAGAATCTTTAAAATCTTTAGTTAGTACTCATAACTTACTTGTCATGAAATTGCTATGTAATATGATAAGAAAAAAAATACTCGTTAATTTTTATTTAAATCATAACCTATTTACAGATATATATATATATCGATAAATAATCAGTAGTACGGACGTATCAGAAGAGAAGAAAGTTAATAAAGTATTATTATGTACCTCCTGAGCTTCCTTATGTTCCCACGAACGTGGCTTAAAGTCTTCTGGATAAAGGTGAGCAATAACTTCTTCGACAGAACTATGTTTCATTTCAACCATTTTTAAGAACGCCCGGAATCCTGCCTTTGCTGCTATTAAATCTTCACTTTGGGTCGTTTCTTCTGTCAGTACTTCAGTGATCAGGGCTCCATGACCTTGCCTTTCAACTAATTGAACTAAAGCTGACTGCGACTGTGGCACTCTAAGAGCCGGAAAATATTTAGAGTCATATAGGCTCTCAATTTGCTCTACCGTAACTCCACTTCTTAACATGTAACCGATTTTAGCTAATTCTCGCAAAGGTGATTCACCTGGACCGAACTCTTTTGCGTTAATAACTTCTAATAATTCATTTATTTCAGCAACCATTCGTGAATCACTTTCTACCATCTTTATTATACCTTGCTGGATCTCATAAGGAGTTTTTGTCAACGGCTGCACGGTTTCGTCTTTGGTTTGTTGTGTTGAAATCATATAATCTTTAGGCTGTATCACATCCGACTTCACTTCTGTATCAGTTGCCCCAAAAACTTGTAACTTGGCTTTAGTAGTGGCCATTCCAATGTCACTAACAGCCTTACACATATATGTCCCCTCTAGTTTTTTTGTAGCTTTGCGTATTGTACAAATTGCTCGGTTCTCTTTTTTTTCAATAATATAGTTGTCGTCGCTTCTTATAACTTTATCATCTTTGTACCAGAGTATTTCTGAAATAAAAGCAAATCTCGTGGAGAATATTATAATAACAATTATTGATGTAATGTCACTGCAATTCGCTTATCGGGTTGGCAGCGGTCAATAGAACGCCAAATATCTCTCCCTATAAACATGATATACAATTTCTTCACTCAATGCTCAAAATATTAAAGGAAGTGCAATTTAAAATTCGTCGTTAATATTAAGATATAAGGTTAACCTCGTTTCTTCATGTACCTGATTAAAATATATAGGTAATTATATGCGATTAAGTAGTTACGAGATCTGAGTTGGTCGAACGCCGCCATCGTAGATCTTACGGGCATGCTAAGGCGCAAAAATAGAGGCAAGATAATTTGTACACTGTAGCAAATTGTCGTAACAGAGTTTATACTTAGCTGAAACATGTATATATAGGCGTGTATATACGAGTACTTAGAGGTGAAACCTTCAGTTCTAGCCCAAATAAATAGCATTGACCTTATAGTACGCTTTGTCTTTGAATATAATTTACTGGAAATCAATGACAATAGTGGAAAATCCAACGACTCCAATTGCCTAGTAATAGTAATCTACACCGACTGTTAGTAGTATTAAAAAAAATGAACAGGCTGAATACCATCGATACTATTGGCGTTTTAACTCAATTGTCCATTCTTAATCTATTTATCTAGTATTTGCAATAAACATACCTGGTGGAGGGTTTCCGCTAAACATAGCTTCGAAAACTACGGTTTCATTTTCCTTTACTCGTTCGCCCAGTATTTGTTTAACGAATGTCGGTACAGACTGTGTGGCTGAAAATTATTATTTATATTTCGGTCAGTTATAATATAAAATAACACTGCGCTGTACATAAATACTTAGCTGTATTATTTTGATTGGAAACCTTAACAACTATAGAGTAAGTAAAATAATATTTTAATTACTCTTCAGATGCTATCTGATAAGATCATATCTATGAGCATAAAAATAAAACACGAAAACATAATATTTAAATGGTCACTGTAGCTCACATCTACTCATCCTTAAAGTGTAAATAATTTAAACCAAGAATACAATATATTCGTGTATATTTTAATCCCAAATATTTTTTTACTTTTAAAATACGAGTACTTGGTTTATATATGTATGTATGTACACGCGGACTAATGTTGATGATTTACACTTTTTTAAATATTAAACACGTAATAAGTTTTGAGATTTCACACTTCTATGTAAATTGTTATACCTTTCAAGGCTGCTTGTAATTCTTCCATATGTGTGACCCATTCAGGTTTTCTGTAATGCTTTGTTCCAATAATACCTTCAAAGAGTTAAAACATATTAAAAAAATACGTATTTAATTATGTACATACGTGTTCTACCTTATTTATTTAGGAATTTAATAGTAACAATACAATTGTTGGATTAAACTTGTAAAATCAAATCAATGAAATAGATTCAAATGTATATTTTTGTAGTAAATCTATTCTCTATGGTGTTGCAGTATTTTATGAATATTATCGTCTATATCATTATGTATACGATATTTTTTAGCTTACGCATTATATTAACACTTTTCATCGTTTAATCGCTTCCTATAATTTTAGGAACACATAGGATATAAGGCTGTGTTTACTCGTGTAGAGGTAAATTGTATCAAGTGTTACATGTTTCGAGTCAATTGTTGGGTTGAGAAAACTGATAATAAGGATGGGGAATATTTTAATAGTTTTTAGCCGGATCTCGTGCGTAGAACCTGCTAAAAGTCGAAATTCAATCAATAGTATATAACATGTAAATATTTATAATCGCAAACAAGAACGACATTAATAGGATCCATTGACGTAAACTTACTGTCCACTGATAACGCAGCTATTGTGCATGTTACCCCGAGTGGATTAAAAGCTTCGAATTTAATTTCCCCAGTATCGTCTTGATACACCTCAGGCATAATTAATATAGATGTTCCGTCTTCCAACTCTTCTATCTGGTATTCATGAGATTGTTTTATTTCTGTCCCACCTTTGAGCCATCTCACTTCAGGTTTTGGCATACCCACTGCCTTTGCTTCTAGTCTGTTGAATGAATGGAAAACAATTCATATCATAAGTATTCATATATCATATATGTATAAACAAAACTATTCACGGTCATGGTAACTGGTTACTTTTATTTGATTACCTTGTTAACTCCCCTTCCAAAGTTTTTACAACGGTCGGTAAAGCTTTCACAATTTTGGGGGCAAACTCTTCCATGTCACTGGTTTTCTGTTAAAAAACAGACGTTTTCATTGTAAATGAATTCAATATAGCTAATAGCATGACATCCTTTCTAGAATGCAATTATTTATGCAAGAATTAAACCACTGCTCTGTACGTCCTCGATTGTCATCGATGACAACTATGTATAATATATTAAAAATCACAGTAATGATGAAAACATCTAGGAATAATGATTAAAATAAGATGACAAGCATAACCACTATAAAATTGATGCCGATGATTTATATGTTTTTAACGTAACGCCTTAGGAGTACGAAAATTGGCATATTCAATAGGTCCACGAAGTATAAATAAGTTAACTAAATCCGCTTACCTCGTCACTCAATATATCTTCTTCCGACGCGCTTGGAACATATTCGTACGCTGTTGAAAAAAAAAATTGCAGTTGTAAATAACATAAGCCTTCGAAACAAATAGAACTGTATTTTGTCATGAAAGTTTTAAAAGAAAAAAAAATCGTATCTGCCGAGTGGATGCAAAAATTCTAGAAAAAAACGAGACAGCATATAAAGCTAACAATAAGTTAATAATTTAAATGTTGCTAGTTTACTAAAAACTAACAAAATTCTTAGCAATATAAAGCTTAAATATTGCACTTTTGAAAATAGTCTGACGGTGCTAATATTATAAATTGTAAGCTGCGAGTCTCATCATTACTATGTTGTTGTGAAAATCCAAATTTAATTTTGTACCAGAATAACATGTTTTTAACTAACAATCTGAAGCAGGTGTAAAGACTATTATCTTAATTAAGCAAAGATTATCATCACACCACAGCAATGACTTCATATGCGACCAATTTAATAAACTAAAAATATTTATTTTCGAACTTTGCTACAGATGCATGGCGAGTGTAATAAAATGGTAAGATTTTATGTTTTAAAGTTCTTGTGTAAAATTTCAATATACATATATAATTAAATAGATAATCTCATGCACATGCCAAATAAATATTAGTAGAACATGCATTTTGTAAACCGAAACTGGTGAGCTACCTTCCACATTTACAATACATTCGCAGCTGCAAGTCCCGAATTCATTTGCAGCTGTGCATCCATAAATTCCTGACATTTCCGGAAATGCTTCTTTTATGCACAATTCACATAGTCCTGATTCCTGTCGGCCAATCGTTATATCTCTAGCTCTTTCAATTGGCTTATCATTATAATACCAATCTATCCTTGGCCATGGTTGACCTATAACTCCGCACTTGAGGACTATCGGATCTCCATCCATTACAGTGGTAGACTTTAAGGGAGCAATAAATTCGGGGACGCGGCCAGTAACTTCTTTGTCATTGTCAGGCAAAATATTTAACGAGGCCGAACTAGATACTGATCCAGCAAAATTTTCGGCTCTACATGTAATAATTCCTACAATTTCTTCCGTTAAGTTTTCTATACAAAGACATGATACGTTGTCTCTATTAGTTACATACATGTTATGAATTTTACGTTCTTTTGAATAAGAAGTGACTTCTTTCGACCCTATAAACCACAGGAATGATGCGCATGGGCTCGATACAACCTCAGTTTCAAGTAGTATAATATCACCAAGTCTAGCGTTCACTGGCCGTACTGGTCTTATGAAGGTAGGCGGTCTTATATTATCTTCATCTGAATCTTTTTTCATTTTAACAGAACTTGCTGATTTTACTAATACGTTATTTTTCTCAATTACTACTTCATATTTCCCTACCTTCTTTTTGTTTGCATTTTTTATCGTTAATGTTGATCTACCATAATCAGTTACTATATCACAATCTTGATTCTTTTCAAGAATTTGATTGTTCAGAAACCATGTAACTTTATTTTCGTCTCCTGGTTTAAACGTAACACTAAGTTCGAAATCACTGTTTTCTGTCACTGTAACAGCTTTTATCGTTTCATATATAATTGGTCCGATTTCTGTAAAATAGTGTTCATTAAAAATCTTTTATGGTCTTATCACTCTTTCATGTTTAACATTACATAATTTTACTATTATGAATTAATAGATTCCATATATGTAAATCATATAATCAATGAAGATAATTATATTAAGAAGTTTAGTAAAGTAATTATGAATTTGTATTGATGCTGAATACCCTTATTTTTATCATTGGTTTTCCGTCAATTACATATTTTATCCTAAATAAATCTGCAGTTATATAAAAGGTTCAAACAATGGGTTAATAACATTACACTATATCTTTATCGCTTGTTAAAATACAATACATAAAAATTACCTCTACTCTACAATTTAATATACAAAATATCGTATGAATGTATATTGAAGAATGTTAATATAGGAAACAAAACTGAAATGTATTATGGTCAATAATATAATATTTATTAACAGACGTTACAACATTAGGAACGTAAAGTACATGAACGTTGTATTAAACGAAATCGTGAAGTAAAATAATGGAAATATCCTTACGGTATTGTACTATTATTGTACGATAAAAACATGCGAACTGTTTGTTATATGGTTTACATGTATACTTCCGACAAGCTAAGCTCCTTTCGCTGCTATTTATATACAATATACTGTGATCAAATGTTGTTGTTACGTCTTTATAGTATAATACATTGTCCATAGCCATGCATCTGTTTATTTAATTTGTCAAAGTTGGTTCAAGTGTACGATTTGTAGAAGCAAATTAAAACCTAAATTTGTGATACTTTATAAAATAACTAAAAAACACTTACCGACAACTTCACTATGTCCCGATTTTTTTCTGTGAACTTTCTTTCGCGTTGTAGATACTGTTTTTTGAGGTACTTCTTCGACGAATTCTTCCTTAGGTTTCTTTTGTGTCAAAGTCTTTTCTGTTATTTCTTCAATGACCTGTTGCTCTTCGAGGGTGGATTTCTGTTCAACCTTTTCGGCAGCTTGCTCTTTTTTAAGATATTTCTTTTCAGTTACCAACTTCAATTCCCCTGGTTTGTCTTCAGGTACAGGCTCTTCTTGTACTACAGGTTTAAGGTAAACTTCGTCAGGGTTCTCTTCCTCGCGCACCATCTGTTTGGGTACAGGTTTGAGCACCACCTCTTCAACAGGTACTTCCTCTTTCGGACGTCTCCTTCCAGTAGGCCACTTCTTTTCTTCTGGTTTGTCCTCAGGTACGGGCTTTTCTTTTTCGACTGGCTTAAGATGTACTTCTTCGGGCTTCTCTTCCTCGGGTACCTTCTGTTTGGGTATAGGTTTGAGCACCACCTCTTCAACAGGTTGTTCTTCTTTAGGCCGTCTCCTTCCAGTAGGCCATTTCTTTTCTTCTGGTTTCTCCTCAGGTACCTGTTTTTCCTTCTCAACAGGTTTCAGCTGTACTTCTTCGGGTTTCTCTTCCTCGGGTACCTTCTGTTTGGGTACAGGTTTGAGCACCACTTTTTCAGTTGGTTGTTCCTCTCTAGGACGTCGACTTACATGTGGCCACTTAGTCTCTATGGGTTTTTCCTCTGGCTGTATTTCCGTAACATCCTTTTTCTCGTCTTCAGTTAATTTTTGTTTTGATATGGGTTCAGTGTCAGCTATTATTGTTTCTGACTTTTCCTGCTTTAGATTTCGTTTAATGCCTCTCTGATCAGGCTGTGACTGCTTGAAGTTTTCTTCTGATTGGTGGGAATCAACAACTTTAAGAATAATCGTATCTTCTTCAGACGCAACTGATTCGTCTAAAATTAGAGTTTCTGATTTTTGTACTGAACTCTTTCTGACTTTTTTCAATGTTACTTCTTCAATCTTTTCTTTTGATATCGGCACTTTTTCAACTTTTGAAGGACGTAGTTTTATTGCTTCTTCTGTCCACGGAACGGATTCCGTTTTTTGAGGCATTTTTTCAGAATGTGACAGAAGTTCTTCACGTTCAGTTGTTTGGTATGAAGTTTCTGTGTCTTGTATGTGAGATTTTCGCCAGTGTTTTACTTGTTCTGATTCAGTTTTATGTTTTTCGACAGGTTCATTTGTTTGTAATAAATACGTATCAATTTTGGATTTTTGTTCTTTTTTCCAGTTTACAACATCATTCGAGGTGTCTTTTTCAAGCTCTTCTACTCTCTTTGATTTGCGCCAATGCAGATTCTCTGGTTCTTTACGTTCCATTACCTCAGATATTTCTTCTTGTTCATTTATTTTAAGCCTATTTGAATCTTCGCTGATTTTATATTCTTGACGTGGTTGCCGCCAATGCTTAACTTCTAATTGTGATTCTTTTGTTGTGCTTGCTGCATCTGTTCGGCGACCTACACGCCAAGGCACATCATTTGACATTTTCCTTGTATTTATGTCTTCTTTAGTTTCCATTTTCAAAATGTTTGTCTCTTCTGTGGCTTTATAAGATATTTTACTAGTAATATTTGAATCTTCTGATTGACTTACGATAACATCAGTTTTTTCTTGGAATGATTTCTTTGATATTTCTCGCCTTGACTCTGAAATTTAAATAATACTGTTTGTATTACAAAACTCTTGCTAATATTTCTTTTAATACATACTTATGTTTTTCATCTTTATGCAAGTGGGTTAAAGTACAAATTTAAAAAACCCATACTCAAAGTAGTTTTTGGAATTATTTTCATTTACACGAATATTTTATTAATAAGTCTTCTTCGGGGATTTAATATAACATATTACTTTTAAAATAAAACCATTAGCTATGTAAAAAGTATAAAACAATATTCTAAATGATAATTATCAGAAAGTAACAATTTATTCAATCATCATCTAATATTTTATTATATTCGACACACATAATAACCATGTAAATCATCTCCCAAACCTATCCCAATATACTTTTTCTAAAACGAACAATAATAATGTTTCGAGCTTTGACTTAAATAGAATTGTGTTATGTTACTTGTTTAATCATGGTTAAAATGCTGTTACTATGTTTAAAAACACTGTTACAAGTCTTCAGAATAAAATATTTATTTGCAACTACTCGTACTTCGATCCGATACTACTCGTAATTAAAGTTTTCGCTCTCAGATATCATGTATTATTTGTTGTGATCATTCATGATACATACATACATGATTTACAATTAGATTGAAATTGTATTTTTAAACCTACTTAGATCTTTGTAACAGAGTTTAAGCACAAGCAAAATAATATAATAAATGTTCTCTAAATAACCTCGCAGTACTCGTATGCTTGTTGTGCATACGTGACTTTTTTTTTTGTTTTGAAATCTGATTAATGTGATTATAACATCATGCATGTAACATTTGGTTGCAATGTTGGAAAGCAAAAGTTGATCGAAAGCAAAGTGATTTGTCGTCATTTCTGTTTCGAGTTTTATGAGAAAATTATGTAAGACCATTCTGGAACTATTTTATTGAATACTGTTACAAAATGTACTTGGTTGATATTTATCATTATTATCGGCAACTTTAAATTACACACTGAGTTGTATTATAAATTATTATATGATAATAGTTATAATAATACTTAAGTATAATGAGGACTATTAGAACTTTCTCTATTAAGTTTTGTCATTTTTTAATTGTGAAAATTTGATTTTTATTTGAATACAATATTAAATAATTACCATGTACGAGTGATTGGAGGTCAAAGGAAGTTTTAATATTTATCGATAAGCGAATTTAATAATTTTATCTCCCTTAGAAACTTCACTTATATTGATTTTTTTTTTACTTTCAGTTAATCTAACGGCATAACATTTAGCGTTTATACTTGGACCAATTGATGAACAGAGTTATATTTAGATGACGTATAACAACGATTTTCATGAAAAAGTAAGTTATGTCTTATCAATGTAAAATACGAATTATGCATTACAATTTTCTTTTCACCTATACATCATGTTCAGAACATTACAAAAATATAGTTATTAGTGCTTGGTGTGAAACGAAGTGAAAAGCATAGCATATTACGTAAGACTTACTCTTAAATACTTAAAGATTACAGATCGGTTAATAGCACTTTTGTTTAAACTTGTAACATTTCCCATTCAATTCACAAACTAACCAAAGAATCACTATCATTATAAGTGTAGTACTCGTACATATGTTGGGTATGAATGTCGATTTACAAATCTTCCCAGATCAATGCAAAATTTGTATACATGTGTACATACGTATAATATACGTCACAGTACGTACCGACGAGTTTACTTCATGCATCACTTTGTCTGTGCAAAGTTCTGACGTCACCATAAATAGTACTCTACTAATTACATATTTCTTTGTTGGGCTTAATTTAATTTCATATCGTACAAAATGTGTTTCGAATATCAATGAACCACATTTTTTCTTTACTGTATAATGTAATCGAATACAGTAACACTTACTTTTATATCTGAGTAAATATAGCAGTAACTTTTATTTAATTAATTAAAAAAAATAACTATAAACTTGTATCTTTATTATCGTAAAATATTTTATTTGTATAATTCACTTTCACATTTACCCCTTTATTATACCAGTACGTTATATTTTAATTTTAGTGAATTATTTTTAAAAATTATCTGTTCGTAAAAATCGGAGTATATTTTTGTTCAATTATATTCAATATATAAGACTGTGGTACCTATAACGATATAAGTGTCAGGATTATTTGATTAATTTGCAATTTGTTTAATTTCTTTTTTCTAAGTATGCCAGTTTAATTCATACAATCATATATTCGATCATAGCTGTATATTTATCCATCTGTATCTATATATTTAGTCTGCCTCATAAATATAAACCTTGTACGAATTGTATTTTTATGGGCTAATTGTATTTGTACGGACGAAGGAATAAATAACAAATTCTAAACCGTAACCACAAACTACGGTTCCTAGGATTACACTTATTTGTTTGACATTTTCTCACTGCTTATAGTCATATATATTTGTTTCATACTTTCACACTCATTATATACATAAGTGAAATCAGCTTAACTGGTTCTAAATCATAATCATTATATACCCTTTTACCGTTCAAAAACAAACTTTGAAGAATGAGACGGACTAGGATAGGGTCCACAGTCTGCTACGTTAGCCAGGTGCGAATTGCCAGACTTTATATTTCTTACAGAACATTACAAAAATCTCTAATGTTCAGAGGTATGAACCAAATTTATATCCCTGTTCCACGGAACTATAGCAACCACTAGGCAGTCATTTTTCTCAATTTAGCTTCTCATCGTTAAACTAAATAGAGCTATCATAGTTCCATTTACAAGGAGACACTATCTCGTAACACTAAAATTACCCAAGCTCCTCGGTAAAAACCTCTGTGTACGAAGGATTTTAACCAGTATCTGGCTCAGGTGGTTAGAAAAGAAAAAAGTTCTCTGAACACAAGACGGCGACTTAGGTGTGTCTAAGGGCCATCAGCTTGGATAAATTTGAAAATGCATAAAAGCCTCTTGCTGTCTGTAACAACTCGCCTGCAGCATTATAATGATGCTGAATTGAAAATACGAGGACTTGTCATAACATGACCATATTATAGTCCCTATAACATGAGCTCTGTCTTGAACTCCAGCAGTAGTTATTACCAGAAAGTTGTCATTGACGTCTTAATAAATCCAAATATATTATTATTTTGTTATATCATCACGCTAGGTTCTTTGTAGGATAGACAGAGAGCACTGAGTGCTGAATATCAATATTTTTAGCGATCTGACGTGCCTCTTTTTTATAGATATAGAAGTCGGAAAAGCTTTACTCAAAACTATAGAGCCGGAGTAAGAATGAGAAAGTACAGCCGGAGTTTACGAGTTACGAAGGGATTCTTTAACAACCTCAAATCAATTCGCTCAAACTCAGTGAGCAATCAAACAACTCAGTTTTAATAGACAAAGCTATATACCGCGCAATGTTTACTACAATCTAGCAGTTCATGTATTTCTCAAATAAAATGACATTACAAACAGATCTCACAAGAAAAGACAAAGAAGAATAAGCGTATACTACTAATAGATGCGAAACACGAAAAATGGAGAAAAATTACAGATAGTAATGTCAGCAATAGAGACAAATGGAGAAAAATTACAGATTGTAATGTCAGCAATGGAGTCAAATGGAGAAAAATTACAGATTGTAATGTCAGCAATAGAGACAAATGGAGAAAAATTACAGATTGTAATGTCAGCACTTTTTATCCAGGAAGAAATGTTCATTATAATTGTCTGCAAAGACCAAGTCCAGGAAGAAATTTTGCTGGTGAACGAATTGTAATTTTCTTGAATTGTAAAGAAATACTGCTTAATCAACTGTGGGTTAATCCTAATACATATATAAGTATACTCTGATTTTCAACAAATAAATATTAAAATCTATATCGTCCCGAATATGGTACCTTCCCACAACGGAATATACCGTGACAAGAAAGGTGATAAACTATTAAGAAAAGAAGCGACTATCCCAAATTATCCTATCTACGGAAGCTGGATCGATGGAGGGAGTTTCAAAAATCATTTTCCAGTAAGTCCTGAATTTCTGGACTACTGACCTTAGTTGCAAAATACAATGTATTTCATTTTAATCTATCTATCTTATCTGGGTAATAGCGTCATTACGGTAATCTGGATAATGATGTCATTCATTACAAATTTTTTTAAAACTTCTCACTGAATAAATGATAAAAGGCCGGAATTTCTCTAAACAAATGTTTCAATAATTGGTCACTGCAAGCTGAGAACAGAACCCATTCAGTATAGGACTCGTGTCTGGTCCAGGCTGCAGAATCTAACAAGAAGCATAGTTTTACATGAAGCACACTTTTTATACTTTACGAATGGACGACACTTTTTCATAGCAGATATTCAGTGCCCACATGTTTACGACTTGTGATATCAAAATGTTACCACAGAAGACCGTGTCTGCCAACCGTAAAATGCGGACACGGCTTTTATTAACGGTAAGTCTTAGCGAGTATTGTTAATTAAAAAAGCTGGTCGTAATAAATAGTACAGGTCTCAGTGACCATTGAATTTAACCCTTCTCCGTCCCATTCAACTAATAATAATATGTTAAACCAAGTATTCTGCTATTTTAAATGACTTTTATTGATTACAACGAAAAGTTTCCAATTTGGGCTTTAACTATTGATATGTTATTGAATGTAGAAATATTCTAAGTGAAATGTGTTTTTCGTTTACGTATTTGACTTTATCACGTTTAAATTGAATATAAACTTTATTCACCGATAAAAGTAGCGGTTAATGTTTAGACATTTTTAATCGAATTCCATTTTTTTAGTTTATTGCGGTCTATTGAAACCTACTGCTGTGGTGGACTTAACAGACTTGATTCCGATGGTGCGAAAATACTAACAAAATGTGCAAAACATACGATAACATCACGCCTATATTACCCCTAAAAGGTAGGCAGAGAGTGTGGTAATTCCACTATTCAACATTTCTACATCTCATGTATTGAAGGTAAGAAATTACAAAAATTACACACTGCTAAAACGTGAATTATATTGCAATCTGTAGATAGGTTGTCTACATCTGTATGTTTTGTCACTTTTTATCACCTTTTCTTTCTCGTTTTCCAATCCATCCGAGCCTGCCGTTTCTCATTTTTGTACTAACGCCCATTTTCACACAAAACATCTTCCTTACCTTGGCATCACGCCTACGGTCGACGTCTGTCAAGCTCTATATGCGGCGTGACGATCTCTATTCTGCTTCTATCTCTTTTTTACGTACCCAGCACTCGCTTTCTTATAGTACTGTTGGAGTAAGTACGTATTTGGCAAACCGAACCCTCTGGCTCAAACATTGACAACACAACCTCTTACCCAACGCTCCATTCACACTACTTTCTATGCCAGCTTTGTATTTACTATATCTGTTAAAAGAACACCATGATATACAAAGTCATGTAATTATTCCAGTCTTACATCGTTTACCACTACCCTTGCAGTGACTCTCGATTTATTTACTCAAGTACCAACGTTAGTCTTATTCACATTTAATAGTAAGCCTTTCTTAAAGCAATTATCTCTCACAACTGTAACTGGTGTTTGCAGCACGCATGATGTGGACCCAACGAAGGCGATTATCACTCGGCACCATGCATCGATGCGAAATGCGGGTGCCGTGAAGCGAATTTTGTAGTTGTGCACCGCGCGAAGAAGCAATTTCCGTTACTCTGGCCAGGATATATCTCACCGCACCCTCACCGCATCCTCGCACTAATCTCCACAATAATGCGATATCTCGTATGCAATGCATCGGCTTTCCACGCAGCGCTGATATGCTAGGCGCCACAACACCGCGAATGAATCCGCGCGGCGAGGCGGCACGGATGCCGCTCGTCCATACTGCCAAATTGGTGTGTATCTTTTAGGTACAGTTTCACCGCCAACCGCGGCGGTTCGCGGCGCCGTGAGTTCTATGGCCTAAAACTAGATCTTCTGGTGTATCATATGGCGTAAAACTAGAACGTCAAGCAGACAGTTTACCACTGAGCGAAACTACACTTACATTTATTTCCTGAAATCTATGTAGGCAATTATCTAGATACATATACGATAAACAATCTGGCTGACAATACCCAAACTTATCTGACACCAATATTCATATCAAACCAGACACGTTTTACCATCCACCTGCCCGCATATTTGACAGTTCAAATACGTGGATGACACAGCACGCAGCAAGCCACCGCTTATCCCATATTCTGGTGAAATGTCCAGAAGTTGCTTTCACTCAAAAAACCCTCTGATCCAGTGCCAGATGCTTCTCTATGTAATGTTGAGGTCGGAATATTTGGTCCGTAGATCCTCGTCCAGCTTTGAATTCCCCTTGTGGTTTCCACGATATCTCATGTACAATATGGTCCTAATATAATTTATCAACTGTAGTACCATATTAAAGTTATTAATAAGAAAAAAGTATTATTGTCAGTATTGCTGGCGTCTGCTTTGTAATTTTCGCTTCTGAATGTTTACCATCTTTCAACATTATTATATAAAAGTTGTTTTTTTTTAATCTGGTGCTGAAAATTTTTTCATTTTCAATATTTCGATTTCGCAAGGGTCTGCGTCATTGGTTGAGTGGTTGGAAGCGTGACTGTCGATCGAGAGATCCTGCATTCTATTTCCGGGAAAGGTAGGTACTAGTGGTTACTTCGATTTTGAAGCAGAAATTTCCAGTGGTAGCTCGAAGTTTGGAGCAGTTACTAGTGGATAGCAATAGGCTCAATACCTATTCTATAGTGGGTCATAAAAGAAATTGGTGAAACGTGGGAGTGAACTACACTCCTCTGCCTACTTCTTCGGGAATTACAGGCGTGATGTTACTTTCTTTTTCTTGCAAAGAAATTTTCAGGTATGTTTCAATTCTACTTCCCAGGAAGAGCAATGATATAGTCTTCATGGTGACATATTACGCAAATTATTACTATCTTTGTACATACTTACCTGTATTTTCTTTGCAGGTCACATTTTACAGCCTCCCTATACATTTTTTCCCGTAAAGCGGTTTAAATCGTCCTCCTTTTACCGTCCATGCCATGAGGTTTCGGAACTCTCTTCCGCCTATTGCAAATCTAAATTTATGTAAATGTTCAAACAGAAATTCAAAAAATATTATACTTTAAAAAGCTATGATAATAATTAGTACCTCCGACCATCAACATATTATAGGTGACACGCTGTATTAAACCCTTGAAATGTTTACGGGCCTTTGTCAACGTACGCCGCTGACCAGAGGACAAAAAATATCATGTGCGTACTTTTATTTATTTTTCAATAAAAGGGCACTTGATATGGTTATCACAGATACCAAAACTGCAGTAGTTGACAGTCGCTAAAGGGTCTCAAGAGGAGCGTCTACATAAGATCCTCACTATACTAGAACATCTGTGGTTTGTTATATACCTTGTATCTGGACTGCACCTAGAGACCTAACTAAAGTACTTCGGAAACACACATGTCTGATATTGTAGAACAGAGTTTTAATATGAAATAATCATCATATCTGATAGTAATATCGTTCGATCAATGTACGTAAAATGCCTGGTAAAACTTTTAAGTGTTAAGTACGGGTGTAAAGATAATTTTTATTTTTGTGGTAATCTAGACTCGAAAAACTAAAAGGTGTAAATTCCAAAAAGAGCAAAAAGAACTTGAAAAATCATAATTATACTAATGTTGTAATTATTAACCTGTGTATTTTTATTAATGTATTTTACCGGTTTTATTCAAGCGGTATTCGGTTTTATTGAATATTTGTAAAAATTAATTTCTCTTTAAGACATTATAGTCCGAATGCAAACGTTTCTGATTTTTATATTCTTATGTGCTTCATTTTCAAGTATATATACGTGCAAATTAAGTGTATAATATATTTAAATATGCAGGTACAGTATTTTTAAATGAATAATTTTGGTAACTCATAACAGTTTATTTCCGAAAATCCTCTCTTTTAGCACCAATCGAATTTATAAGTACGCTAAAAATCCCATATTGACGGTGTCCATTTTGTGAGGAAAATGTCCAAGTGTAGTATCTGAACAATAATATCGTTATCGATATAATTTTTGAACTAGCTACTTTTGGGATCGAAAACGCGCAATTTGGCAACATCTTATAAAACAAAGAATTTTATCTAAGACCGTCCTGTGCACTATAATATTTCTTTTTAATAAATTACGTGCAAAGGATCGCATAACTTTCCGTTTTGCAATCATTCAGCCAAATTTATTATGTCAATGTGACGTAGACATTATGGCGCCTGTGATCCAATCAAATTGCTCAATCACGATGACAAAAGTAACTAGGATTTTAGCTGTAAAAGAAAATGTGTATTGCACTTTTGTTTCCATATGCTTAATGTTTTTCATACTTGACCATGACAACGGACCTCCGTTTAATTCATTCGTAATAATTTTGAAGACTGTTGGAGCCATGTTGTTATCATTTATAAAACGAATCAATATAAAATATGTTAACGTAAATTCACTGGCAAAGTTTAACAAAAAAAAAACCATATTAGATAAAAGTTAATTAACTGTTTAGTTACAACAGTAGCATAGAAAACTATGGTTTATTAAGTCTAAGTTCTCCATGGCATGAATAGATAAGAGGTTTAGAGAGAGGTGTGCCAGTCGATGAAAATAAGCAACTATAGTAGCCTCCCTATCCATCAGAGGAGTCGTGTAATGTTTGAGACTCGGTACATGTTAACATTGTACCTCAAAGTAATTAATTACTAATTTAATTTGGACTCCTGATTTTGATGGACAGTGACGACACTACGTGTCAGTGCATTGTGTGGTTTCTATAAATACTACGTGGGCAATGTTTCCGTAACTTCGTACCCCGTTGTGTGTTTTTTGCGTCAATTCTTAGGAGGTATGATCACTCAGGATGATTTAATATATAATATATTCTTGTGTGTGTAGAATAATGCGAAATGATTATTAATTTATAGCGTTTATTAAACAGTTTTTACATTAAGGTAACATACAAAAATTACTTCATAAATATATGGATAGGTAGAAAAATTACGTGATAAAATACTGTCACGCCTAATAACTTATTACAATTAGGTGAAACATACAACACAATTTAATTTTAACAATTTCGTGCACTTAAAAACAAACTAAGTTAAAGATCACTGTAACGTTAAACTATAAAATCTCATTCAATTCGGATTTGTACTTGCAGAAAACATTAGGTCATCAACATCGGCAGTGTTTATCAAAACATAGAAACTGGCAAGGCAAGTAATGCGTGCGTACTTTGATCTGATGCATCGCCACTAGTGGCGGGACTAAAACATTGTTTCTTTGTCATTGGGGAGTTGACAGCGGAAAGAGATACTCATCTCGTAATACAACCACGGTTAGCTTTGCGCTTCGCGAGTACGACCCACCCGGAGCCTGCGGCACCTACCAACGCAGAGCTTACCTCGACGGCGTGAGCCAATGTGAATGAAAACGATGCGGGGTGACATAGTTAGTCGTAGCTGTTAAATGATATTACCCGCGTGCACTAAGTTAGACACCACGTTCGTATCGCCAACAATCTGAACTAGATATAACAAACAATGACTCATGCTATGGGTTAAGGATGAAGCGAGGACTTGACAATGTCACATCGGTGGAGATTATGCTCGTTCAACGTTAAAGTTATTACACATGTGAATAACTTATGTTCAAAACATGAATCTCAGACCACAGAGTGCTAATTCAAGTCCTAGTTTCATGGACCGTGGTAAAATTTGCTTAAAATAACAGCTTTAACAAAGAATCCGAATCATTGAGGCAGTTTGCTTAAACTTTTTCGTAAAAACTCAACGAAACATAAAAAGCTTAATATTGATTTTAATTCTTTTTGTTAATAAGGCAATTTATTTATTAAACGGAGCGCAGGCTTTTATTATTATAGAAGAGTATTGGGTGAAAATTACATCTGACAATACGCCAAAAGACGCGTCCTGTGTATATAGTGATGTTTTCTACTTCACAGTAATATATCAATTTATGATATACTTAGTATACATCGTAGCGGTAAAAGCAAAACAAAACCATCGTAGAGTATAATCGTGTTCATGTTAATCACATGTTACGTATCCAAATGTACAGAAGCTCGTTGCTCGACTCTCGCAGTTCTCCAGCTGTCGCCTGCCTCGTCCATGGACTAGACTATTTACACAAAAAGCTTATAATTTACAGCATTGTTAGATGCGGAAGTTCGCGAAAATTATACTACGGAGTTAAGTTTACAATGAAGTTCACTTGCAAATCATGTTAGACATTGCGCGCATAGCGTTCGACTGTACATACGCGCGGAATTTTGTATTATGGCGACGAGGACGTTCATTTGTACAATGTGATTATGTGATATTTATTACAGTCTATGGGTCATAACATCATGACTTGCGGTTGCGCGAGGTATCTAGGAAGCGGGCGGAATCGTTACTGCGGGAACCGCTACGATAGTGTGAAGCCATCTGAGATTTTTGTATTCGCTTGTCAACTTAATAATATTTAACGTAGTAGTTTTCACCCGATCTCATTGAGGTATAGAGATGAAACAAAGAAACACTACATTAATGGATTAAAAGTGCGCGACGCGAGCTCGCTGCCTGTGTCTATGTCTTACTTTTGACGACTAGTTTTGCCGAGGTCTCGACCTGGCCGGCGGCAGTAGTTGCGCGACACGTAAAAGTGCCAGTGTCTTCTTCGTAAGTGTTGCCAATGAGCAATACCGCGTTGTTGCCCTCGTAAATCATCTGGAAAAGGATTTTATACATTTATTAACAACTTGTGTACATATTAATCGTCTGTGAAATTATTGAGAGAAATTGTTTATGAACAATATATCGCTCATTTACGACTAGAATGTAATGTCAAAAACACCATCTTTCAGAAACAGTTCAGAAAGTTTGAAATCCGAATCATTCTGTGACTACTATAAAAATAATAATAATCATAGAATAGTCTATAAGTTATATAATATTATAATGGTCATAGAATAATTATGATTTCAAATTTTCTGAACTGTTTTCTGAAAGTTAGTGTTTTAGAAATATTGCACATTAGTCGCAAATGAACGATATGTTCATTTAGCTTTATGAACTGTCTACATTTAAGTATAACATTTTAGGAAATATTACTTTTTTATTGGATTATTTAAAATGCTCAGTTGAAAATCAAATAAAAAAATTCTCAAAACTATTCACTGTAAAATTATTGATTCCTGCAAATTGAAATGGTTTTTACATATTTTTTAAATATATGTATATTTATTTTACGGATATACTTACTTGAAAATCTGGAGTCTCAGGTATGAGAGCGCCTTCTCGAAGCCATTGAATAGTAGGTTTTGCTTTGCTCGTGATGTGTGTTTTGAACTGCGCAGGTTGCCCTTCGTAGACAACAACATCACGCAAAGATGTCAGAGTTGGCAAATTCTCGGTGTGATCTGGTTGAGTAACTTTTAGTTTCGCAGAAACAGTAACTCGACCGGCTGAGTTGAAAGCGACACATTTATAATCCCCTTCATCTTCCGGGAAAGCTTCAGAGATGCGTAAAGTGTAGTCATCGGCTGTTCTAGACATTTGGAAATATTTGGATGGTTTTATTAATTTGTCACCTTTGTACCATTGAATGGTCGGAGTTGGCTTTCCGGTGACTTTGCAGCTAAATTCAATAGCTTGTCCTTCATTCACTACCTTATCCTTAAGAGGTTCCAGAATTTCAGGTGGAGCGTTCGCTGTTTTTGTCTGCGGCTTAGGTTTTTCTTTAGTAGCCGGTGCAGTAACTACACATTCCGCATCACACCTAGCTTCGCCTGCGCTGTTAATTGCCACACATTCGTATTTTCCTGAATCTTGAGGATAAGCTTCAAGTATAAGGAGAGTGTAAGTGCCATCCTCTTCCAAAATTTTGTTTCTTATATCCGGCTGGACCTTCTTGCCATTCTTGAGCCAATAAACATCAATCGGTTTTGTGCCCGTCACTTTCGTGTCGAATCTTACTAGTTGGCTAGCTGTTACGTTAACATTTTGTGCAGTCAACGTAAAGCTTGGCGGAATCACACCACCCCTTCCTTGACGTCTACGTTCTTCCACAACGAGATTAGCACTGCATTTTGCGGTGCCTCCTCTGTTTTCAGCTACCGCAGCAAATACGGCGGAATCCTCGATAAATACGCGTCTTATGATAAGAATTGATTTCGTGCTGAAGGTATGTATTTGGAAATCAGGTGAGTTTTTGATTGGGAAATTCTCGCGGTACCATTTTATTGTTGGTAAAGGATCTCCGTCAAATTCCACTTCAAATCTAGCCTGTTCATGCTCGAATACACGACATGGTTGCATTTTCTTGGTGAATACAGGAGGATTGCTTGGTTTAACAGGTCCTTCAACTACTCTCTCCTGAGTTTGCGCCTTATGTTCAACCTCAGTTGTTTCAGTGGATGTTATCTTGCGTGTAATTTCTGTATCGCCAACAACTTCTTTTTGAATTTGTTTTTGTTTAGCAACATGTACTTCTTTTCCATGAATTGTGGATTCTAATGGATCCGGGATTCTAGGTTTGATTTTCTTTTGAACTTGCTTCTCCACGACTTCTTCTGTCTGTTCCCTGTAATAAATATAGGATTTGTTGAAATATCGACATAATAAAAAATATTAAGGGAATATTTTAATTTTTATAAAATACTTATAGATATACTTACAAATTATCTTCATATCTTTGTGCCATAGATCGAGCCACAGAACTGCTTGTCACCTTTTCGCCGGGAATAGCATATTGATGTGTAGACTCTCTTAGTCTGCTTTCCTTTACCACCTGTTCATTTTCCAGCTCTTGAAGCTTGTTATAATATTCTTCGCTCTTCTTCTTTTTTACTGTTTGTTGCCATTCTGTTTCGGGTTCTCTAATAACCTTAGGCTTCAACTCAGGCCTATGATCAATGACACCTTGACGTTGCATAACTTGCCTCTCTTCAAATGTTTTTTCCAATTCGGTTTCAGATCGTTGATATTGCGTAGTTTCATCATACCAAGCTGTTTACATAATTAATAAACAGGTTAATTAGTTTTTCTAATTTTTATGGTAATAAATGTAACTTCAAAACATACCTCGGCAAGAATCCGATGCTAAGCCGGTAGAAGCAGGTGATATAGCGGCAGTCTTAAATCCATGGTCAGGATAGAGGAACGAGGATGCAAAGGAGTTTATTTGTGCTTAAGCGGTATGTTGGTGTGTGCTCGAGTAGGTGGCGTGTGTTAATGCGGAATATATTTTGTAGCTATTATTTCAAATAGTTCGTATATCATATTAGAATTTAGCAATTACTAACGGCTTCAGCCGTCAATAGAAATAAGCTTTTTAGTGTATAATATGCGATTTTAGTGCAGTTTTTTAACATTAAATACTCACGTCTTGGCGCATTCTTTAGTACACCTCGATAATCATCATGTCTCGGTATAACTTTTAATTCGGTCGTAGCTAGAGCTTCACCCGCGGAACTCCTAGCGATAACTTCAATTTTTCCGGTATCGTATTGTCTTGTTTTTGGTATATCGAAATGATACATTCCATCATAAGTCAACTTGTATCTTGAACCCTAAAAGTAAAAATATAAATGTACGTTGAACTGACCTTCAATCGTCATTAGGAAACAAATACATTTGTTATGTGTCGATTAACTATATTACCCCAAAAGTGGACAATTCAATGTAATCAGAGATCGTCTATTGTTTATGGTTTCTGCATTTATGCTTATATTATCTTAAAAATTGTGATTCTAAATCTCAAAATCTACAGGTAATGTTTAAAAAGAAATAATATTTACATTAACGATAGTGTTGCCATTGATAAGCCACATTACACGAGGCTTAGGATGACCAGTGACGCGGCAGCAGAATCGCGCCCATTCTCCCTCTTCAACGGTAACGGGTTCTGGGCGACTAACGAACACGGGCGCTGAACGAGCTTTGGCTTCTTCCACTGCTTGCTCGGGGGCACTGGAAGATTTACATTTAGACAATCGTACATTAGACCACTTTTACAAAATAGTTAGTATTAGTTTTTACTTACTAGATACATTGTCTGGATTTTACATACTTCTAAAGTATATAATTACAATTAATAGTTTGCGGCTCTGTTACACATTTTAATAAATTGAACTAAATCGAAGAGCGGTAACGAAAATCATATCAGTTATGTTATAAACATTGTTTTTGCGGTATATTAATATAGGTAAATAAGTATTATGTTATAAAACATTAAACACTTTTTTCTTTGAATAATTCGATTTGATACTTACACTTGCCACGAAGCTTCCATCTCTCTGATCTTTTCAATACTCTTCATGTGTTTTGGCAGTTGTGAGTCATAAACAATGCCTGGTTTGCCCGCGGTCTTAATAACAGCTCTAGTTTCGTCCATTCCGTAAAGATTAGTGGCGCGGCAAACGTATTCTCCACTGTCCTCCGGGTACACCCAACCGAAGTTCATTGCCACGTAACCAAAATCGTAAATTGGCGTAAATCGGTTTTCTGAAAAGAGGATTCGTTAACTTTTTAATAAATTATTCGGTCCAAAGGAACACAATTTTTATAGCGAATATTTATCTTATTTTAGGGAATATTTAATCAGTAAGACTTTTAAATTACTTACTGTGTAGTAATGGTTTACCATTGAAGAACCATTCAACCTTCATGTTAGGATCTCCTACAGGTGCCAACTGGCATTCGAATTTAGTAGATTCCATTTCTACTAATGTAGTTTGGCTTTGAATTTGTGTAACAAAGCGCGGTGGCTGTTTTTTATCGACATCATACAGATCATCTTCGGTTAAAAATATTTCCGACGTATACTTCTTAATAGTTGCCTCCATTTGCGTAAGAGCTTCCGATTTCTTCATACCTCTAGGCACTTGGTTTTGTAGAATGATATCCGGCAGTTCTAAAACATTATTAAAATTAATATACATATGTACACAAATTATATTGTTATTTCTTGTACTTATCACATTATTACGTATGATTTTATTATAAATAAACACTTACGTTTGCATGAAACAGTGCCCTTGGTAAAATCTTCCCCAAAGTCGTTAACAGCTCGACATACATATTCTCCAGAGTCCTCAGCGTAAACATACAAAATATCAAGAGAGACAAATCCCATGTCATACACAGTACGATATCTGTGCCCAGAAGGCAAAAGTTTACCATTACGATACCATTCGATACGTAGTTTTGGATCTTCTTTCGGTTCCACTCTACATTCGAAACGTACAGCTTCAGATTCCTCGACTGTGTGCGACTGAATCTGTGTTATGAATTTAGGAGGCGTGCTAACAACCGGTTCTTCTTTAGGGGTATCTGTAACGCGCCCTTTCTCTAATTCCTTGATTTTTTCGCCACTCATGCCTTGTGGCAACTGCGATTCAAACACAATGTCACGTTTCGCGCTACATGTTATTTTAGCAGTGGTTGTAGCAGATCCCCATTTATTAGTTGCACGGCATGTATACTCACCCGCATCTCGGGTATATATGTATTCAATATCCAAAGCAATGAAACCAAAGTCATTAAGCATGTGCACACGAGAGCCAGTTGCAAAAGGTCTACCATTATGGAACCAATCAATTCTCATTGTTGGGTCGCCTACAGGCTCTACTCTACAGTCAAAGTGAATAGGACCGCCTTCAGGAACATCAAGATTATCCTTGATTTCGACAGTGAACCTTGGAGGATTTGGTTTTTCGTCTTCGATGGTGATTTCCTCTCGCTTGTGTAGCGTTTCTTCCAATTTTTGGATGCTCTCAGTACCCGATTTGAAAGAGGATGGCAACTGAGGCTCAAGAATTATTCCTTGTCTACCTTTGACTTGCAGTTTGCATGATACAGTGGCTTCTCCATGGCGATTAGTTGCTTTGCAAGTGTAGAGACCTGCGTCACGTTGGTAGACTCCACCGATCTCCAATATCACGAAGCCGAAGTCATTAATCGTTTTAACTCTAGATCCTGTTAAGAGCGCTTTACCATTGTGGTACCATTCTACTCTCATACTGGAATCATTAACAGGTACTAAACGACATTCAAAGTGAGCTGATGAATTCTCCGAAAGAATAAGATCGGAGGGCGTGGTAATAAATTCAGGTGGATTTCCACTTTCAGTTTCAGGTGTGGCGGCATCCGTAGTTCCAGTGTAACCTTCGAGTGCAGCAATTTTATCAATAGTTCCTTCCATACCTTTCGGTAACTGAGATTCCAATATGATGTTCCTTTTGCCTTGTACTTTCATTGTGGCTGTAGTGACTGCTTCGCCATAGTTATTATAAGCTCTACATAAATATTCGCCTGAATCTTCTGGATAAGTAGGTGATATTTCAAGAATAACGAATCCAAAGTCGCAGAAAGTTCTAAATCTTGTTCCTGCCTTAAGAGATTTTCCATTCCAATACCATTCCACCTTAAACAGACAATTGATTATAGCCTTCTCAATGCTGATAATTTAATATTAACTAATTATTCTACAACAATTTTATGACTATATTTTAAAGGTTATTAAATTGGTATTACAAATACTCAAATTTACCTTTAATTGAGGATCGTCAGTGGGTGTCAATCGTGCTTCAAAGTGCGCATTTTCTCCTTCTCTTAGGTTTTCAATGTTCGACAGTGGAACTGTAAACACTGGAGCTTTACCCCGTTTCTCTTCTACTGTGGTGTCCTTCCTGCGTATCATAGAATCTTCCAAGGTTTGCAATTTTTCCAATCCACCTTCCATGCCCTTTAAGAAAACATATATATATATATAAATAACGTAACATTACGCCTGTAAGCCCCGAATGATTAGGCAGAGGAGTATAGTATACTCCCACGCTTCCAACCACTCGACACATGAAGCAACCCATAACATATCAATTCAAAATACTGTTAGGTGCGCGGCTTTTGCTTTTTGTTCAAAAGATATCATTGTTAAGATGGATTATGAGAATAACAATGTCACAATAAAGTAAAAATGAACTTCATGTGAAGTTTAATAAGGAAATAAAAGTAAGAACTTCAATGACTTTAATTTCCAAGAAAACAAAATGTTACTCACCCGCGGGAGTTGCGAGTCCAAGATTAAATTTTCTTTCGAAGTACACTTCAGTGTAGCTTTTGTGGAATCTTTGCCTAATTTATTTGTAGCAATACACTCGTATTCTCCAGAATTTTCTTCGTAGCAATATAATATATCCAATATAACAATGCCAAAGTCATGGAAAGTTCTATACCTGTGTCCGTGTGGTAATTTTTTGCCGTTATAGAACCACTCAACCTTCAAGTCCGGATCATCTACTGGAGTTAAACGTGCCTCAAAGTGTGCACTTTGACCTTCTACTAACTTGGTAACATCTTGTATTTGCGTGATAAATTTAGGCGGTTCTGCAGATGCAGGTGCAGGAGCCTGATGTTGCATTCCTTGCAGGCTTTCCAACTCTCTAATTTTAGCCAAGGAATCGGGTTGCAAACTGTCCAAATAAACACCGCTTCTTCCGTAGCAGTTAATTGTAGCTTTTGTAAAGTCTTCACCATATTTATTGTAAGCACGGCAGACATATTCGCCAGTATCATGATTTTGGGTATATGCTATGTCTAAAACAACAAAACCGAAGTCAGAAACAGTTTTAATTCTTGTAGAGTGACGGAGAGGTTGCCCATTATGATACCATTCAATCTTCATGTCAGGATCATCAACAGGTACCACAGTACATTCAAAGTGAGCTGACTGGCCGTCTTTAAGGCCTTCAATGCTTTGTATATGTGTAGTAAATCTAGGCTTCTGTCCTTTGCTCTTATCTACACATTCAAGCCTCACACTTATTTCTGCTTGTCCCCATTTGTTTGTGGCACGGCAAGAATATGTTCCTGAGTCTGTAGTTTTAGTACCCAAAATCTCTAAGACTACCATACCAAATGCATAGACGGTACGGATACGATGACTGGCCTCAATTGTTTTGCCATTATAGAACCATTCAATCACCATGCTTTGGTCACCGGTAGGAATTAAGGAAGCTTCATAATGCGCAATTTGACCTTCGCTGATGTCAAGAATATCTTGGAAGACCGTAGTGAACTCTGGTGCTCTACCGGTATCATCTTCTGGACCTTGACCTGGTTCTTTTCGAAGAGATTCCTCTAGATTTTGAATCTTTTCCAAACCTTCAGCACCCTTCGGATGCTGAGTGCGTTCAATCAGGTTTTCTTTGCTAGTGCAGTATACAGTTGAAGAAGTAAATGCCTCTCCCTTTTTATTATATGCTTTACATGTGTAAATCCCGCTATCTCTTTCATATACATCGACAAGATCTAATGTCACGAATCCGAAATCACTGGTCAACTTAAATCTAGAGCCCTGCTCTAACACTTTACCATTGAAGTACCATTCTATTACCAAATTAGGATCATTCTTGGGTTCAACTTGACCCTCAAAGTGAAGGGCTTGTCCTTCAACTAATTGATGTTCTGCAACAATTGGTACTATCCATTCCGGTTTGGGATAATCAGCATCCGGTAAAGATGTTCTTCTTGATTTAGAAAGCCTAGCTTCTTCTGCTTGTTCAACAGCCTCTAAACCGGCCTTACCTTGAGGATGTTGTGTATCTAAATAAATATGTTTATCTCCAGTGCATCTTAAGGATCCTGAAGTCGTGGCTGAACCCTTACTATTAGTAGCTTTACAGGTATATATACCAGAATCCTCTTCATACGTATGCACCATATCTAAAGATACGTAACTGAAATCGTGTGTACTCTTATATCTGGTACCTGATGGTAAGGGTTTATTGTTAAAGAACCATTCTATTTTTAAGGTAGGATCTCTAGATGGTTCAACGTTGCATTCGAAATGTATATTTTCGCCTTCTTTGCATACTATATTATTCAAGTGAGAGATGAATACTGGGGTCTCATACACAGGTTCAGGAGATTCAACTTTTGTTGGTTTAGGCTGTTCTAAGGCACCAATCCTATCCAATGATTCGGGATGAAGTGTTTCTCCTAACAACCAATGGCGGTCTTCGATTTTAATTGATGCCGTAGAGACTGCCTCACCCATTAAATTCGTCGCTTTACATGTATATATACCAGAATCGTCAATCCTCAATGAGTTAATTGAAAGAGTTACAAGACCAAAATCGAAGGTACTCTTTAATCTTGAACCGGTTGTTAAAGATACCCCGTTTTTAAACCACTCAATCTTGAGATTAGGGTCAGTACGAGGTTCCACTTGTGCTTCCAAATAGACATGTTGTCCTTCAACAAGCTTATCGTAACTCTTAAGATGTGTAGTGAAAATAGGCGCTTGTTGAACTCCGGAATCAATAAACATTTCTGGTACTTTGTTCATTGCTGCTTCCTTTAATTGAATTTGTTCCCAAGATTCAGGCCTCATTGCCTGGTCTACTATAGTTGACTTCGTTTTGACTTTCAATGAAGTAGAAGATACTGTGCTTCCTGCTTTATTAATAGCTTTACACATGTATAACCCAGCGTCTTCAGCTACAACTGAATTAATATCCAAAGTGACGAACCCAAAGTCGTGCGTTGTGCGGAATCGTGAACCTGAGGAACAATTATGTAAAAAGTAAATTTAAAAAATGTTTAAAATCAAGTTCAGTCAAACAAAAGATTGTTAAAATGTTAAACAGTCATATGAATGCGTTTGCGTATGAACTTACCCATTTTAAGTTCAACTCCATTAATATACCATTCAAACCGCAAACTTGGATCACCAACAGGTACAACCCTTGCTTCATAGTGAGCGTGTTGACCTTCCCACAGTTCAGACGGTCCAGTAAGAACCTGAGTAAATATTGGTTTTTCGAATTCACGTTCCGGCTCATCTGCTCTCTTGGGTTGAGGTTCTTCTAACCGTTGGATCTTCTTCATACCCTCCGGGTGTTGGGTGTCCATTTGGATTGATGCCTTAGCTGTTAATAAAATAATATAATACATACATAATTATTTTTTATTAAAAATAATAATAATAACGGTATTGAATAAAGTGTTTACTGCTGATATGAGTATTTACATTTTAAAAGTGAATTAAAAACTCACTATATAATAACGAATTAGACATAGTCAGCATTACTTACTCTTTATTCTCATCGCTGCAGTCGTAACTGCTTCTCCCAACAAATTGGAAGCTCGACACATATAGACTCCCTCGTCTTCATCCCGGACATGGGTTATCGTCATTGAAACATATCCGAAATCATGAGTTTTTGTAATCCTAGAACTATCTTCAATTAGTTTTTCATTTCTAAACCATTCTACCTTTAGAGTAGGGTCTCCAACAGGAATAAGGCGACAGTCAAAGTGTGCTGTTTGACCTTCTTGAATATTATCAATATTCTGTAACGGTTGAGTAAATACGGGCCGCTGTCTTGTAACAGGTTCAGGTATTTCTGGTCGCTTAAACGGTTCTGCTGCCTCTAATTCTCGGATTTTCTCTAGACCTTCGGGACGTTGAGATTCCGATATTATACTACCTTTTGCGGTTACTGTCATAGATATCGCAGAAGTACATTGGCCAAGAGCATTGATTGCCTTAACAGAATATTCTCCAGCATCTTCTGGGACACAGTGTTGAATATCCAATGACACATAACCAAAATCAAAAGTGATATGGAACCGTGACGCAGATTGCAGGGCTTTGCCATTGTGATAAAATTCTATACGTAAATTAGGATCATGGACAGGCTCAACTTGGCATTCGAAATGAGCTGTTTGGCCTTCAAATACATGTGTTGTACCCCTAAGTTCAGTAACAAAATGGGGAGGAGATATTTTAGGCTCCTCAACTTCCATCCTAGTGTGATGTCCTTGTGCTTCTAACTGCCGGATTTTTTCCAATCCATTAGGATGTTGTGTATCCAAAATAATACTTCTGTGCCCTAAAATTAATATTTTGATATTAGTTCGTCTTATAGGTTTTTTAAATCTAGAACTAAGTTTTTATTTGAAAAATATAACAGATCTAAAGGCACGCAAGACATACTCGTATATTCGTAGTAATTAAGGTTTTCTTAAGTTAAGTAACATGCAAGTTACCCTAATGTTAATTGATTAATCTGACGTACCGTTATGATACTAAAAACATTAGATAGAACTGAAGTTATTATCTAAGGTCAATCACAACGATGATACATATGAGTTTACATGTTTCTTTATTATTTTCATTTGTATTTAACGTACCTGCAACCTTTAACGTGCACGTATTGACTGCTTCACCGAGATCGTTAGTGGCTTTACACATATATGTTCCTGAGTCCTCCGCATATGTATATAAAATATCTAAGGCCACGTAACCGAAATCATGGGTGGTTCTGTACCTATGGCCTGCTCTTATCTTCTTTCCGTTCAGGAACCATTCTATTTTCAAGACGGGATCATTAATTGGTTCTACTCGGCATTCAAAGTGTGCACGATCACCTTCTTTTAGATTTTCTAGACTAGTCAAAGCAGTTAAGAATACAGGCCTTTGACCAGGCGTTTCTTCTTCAACTGCTTTAGGTCTTTCATATCTTTCAAGCTCTTGAATTTTTTTCAAACGCTGTTCGTCCAGTGTATCCAAGTATAATGAAGCTTTAGCTGAAATAAAGAAGAATATAAGAACGCACCGAAATACACGTATTACAACAAAATATGACATTTAATTCTATTGTGCTTACCATCTACTTGCACAGAACTTGTTGTGACAGCTTCGCCAACTGCATTTGTAGCTTTACACATATAAGTTCCCGTATCCTCAGCATAAGCGTAAAGAATATCAAGAGCCACGTATCCGAAATCGTTTGTCGTCTTAAACCTATGACCTTGTTGAATTGGTCTTCCATTACGATACCATTCAACACGCATAGTAGGATCATTCACAGGCGTAAGTGTCGCTTCTAGATGCACAGGTTGACCTTCAGGGACCCTAGCATTTTTAATAGGTTTTCCAAATTGTGGTTTTTCAGCCACGAAACTTTCGTCACGCACAACACGCTTATTCCTATTATCGTCTTCTAGATACTGAATCTTTTCCAAAGCACTTTCGTGTTGTGTATCTCTTATAATTGATTCTTTAGCTAAAAATAAAAAGGTTACGTAAATATAATATTATACCTATAAACTAATTTTCATATGACAAAATTCAATATAAGCCCCCTTAAGTGTCTTGGTATGACGACTTAAAAATAATAATAAAAGCCTATATAAAATACTAGACCACTTACATTGAACGTTGAGTTTAATAGAAGATACGGCCTGTCCCAAATTATTGATAACTTTGCACGTATATTCGCCAGAGTCTTCACCATAAACAGTAAGAATATCGAGAGCTGCAAAGCCAAAGTCGTAGGCAGTTCGATAACGATGGCCACTTTGTAAAACTTTACCATTAAAGTACCATTCAACCCGCATATTAGGATCTGGATATGGTTCGATTCTACATTCATAATGTGCACTTTGTCCTTCTGCCAATTTTGTGGGCCCATTAAGTTGAGTTATAAATCGAGGTGCCTGATTGACAGCAACTTCAACGTCTTCCCTGCGTCTGTAACGTGAACTGTCTTCCAACTGCTGTATTTTTTCTAGAGCCGTTTCATGTTGAGACTCTAGTTGAAGAGAAGCTTTGGCTGCAAAAAAAATTAAAAAATTGGAAAGCCCCCTTTTTTGGTTTCTACAAAGTTACATTATTTATTTTCAATTACACTTATACTTACTTTCAATTGCACTTACAGATTGAAACTAACATTTTTAAATTATTGAACAGTTTTGCTTGTTTATACATCTATCGTTGCCGCTTTATGTTTCAAACCGCGATAAAATCATTACAAAACGGTACAAAGTGAATATGATCTTAAATTAACTTACATTGTACAAACATTGTCGAGGAAGTAACGGCTTCTCCTAATTCGTTGATGGCACGACAAGTGTATGTACCGGAATCTTCTGGATTGACGTATTTCATGTTAAGAGCTACATATCCGAAATCATGCATAGTTGTCAGACGATTCGCTAAAAAAAAAATGTTATGTATAATAGACAAAATATGGCATTAATAATATAAAATTATGAGCTTATTTTATTTACTTACAAGCTTCTATGGGTACTCCGTTTCGTAACCATTCTACTCTTAATTTAGGATCACCAACAGGGATAAGTCTAGCTTCGAAATGAACTGCTTGATTTTCTGCAACTCGAACATCTTTCATTGGCATAGTAAACACAGGTGCCTGTGTTACAATTTCTTCTTGAGTGGTATGTCTTTGGTGTCTTGATGCATCATCTAACTGATTTAGTCGGGGTAAAGCACTTTCATGTTGTGATTCTAAGTAAATCGATTTTTTGGAATGCACTACTGCAATTCCAGACGTCACAGCTTCACCCAGGGCATTGATAGCTCTACAAGTATATGTACCAGAGTCTTCTGGTAAACAAGACAAAATATCCAGTGCTACGAATCCAAAGTTATTAGTTTCAGTAAATCTGGAACCACTCTTCAGAGGTTTGTTATTGTGATACCACTCGACTTTCATACTTGGATCAGATACCGGAATTAACCTGCATTCGAAGTGGGCACGTTGACCCTCTTTGATTTCAATATTTTTCAAAGATGTTGTAAAGATTGGTGCTTGAGTTGTCACCTCATCTACAACGTCAGTTCTGTGATATCTTGATCTATCTTCAAGAACCTGTATTTGCTCTAAGCCAGCTTCGTTTTGTGTTACTTTAATAATATCAGCTGTGCTACGGCAAGTTAATCTGCAGCTTACTTCGTCCGTGCCGACTAAGTTAACTGCTCTACAAGTGTAAATTCCTGAGTCTTCAGCGATTAAGTCAATTATATCAAGAGCGACGTAACCGAAATCATGAATAGGCCTAAATCTATGGCCTATGGTAACAGGATGGCCGTTTTTGAACCATTCGACTTTTAGGTTAGAGTCTGTAACTGGTTCGAGCTTACATTCGAAGTGAACATGTTGGCCTTCTTTGACATTTTCAATAGATTTCGGTTTAGTTACAAATTTTGGTTTAATGTTCACAAATTCATCAATGACCTCCGATTTTTTGTAACGAGAAGCATCTTCTAAATATTGAATTTTTTCTAATCCTGACGGATGTTGCGATTCAAGAATCAAATCCTTTTTAGCAATAACGCGTAATGCGCACGACGTTACCGCTTCGCCTAACTGATTGGTTGCTTGACACGTATATACACCAGAATCCTCTGGATAGACGCTTAGTAGATCTAGAGCAACATAATCAAATTCATAAGCGGGTCTAAACCTATGGCCAGTCTTTATTGGTCTGCCATTGCAAAACCATTCTACTCTCATAGTCGGATCTCCTACAGGCTGCAAACGACACTCTAGGTGAACGTTGGTGCCTTCTACAGTCTGTATATTATGTAATGCCCTCGAAAACTGAGGTGCTTGCATTACTGTTATATCTTCTTGAACGTGCTTTGAACGTCTTGAAGCATCTTCTAGCATCTGAATTTGTTCAATGGCAAGTTCATTTTGTGTGTCAGTTACAATATCAGACCGTTCGATCACACGAACCATTGCTGAAGTATGAGCTGAGCCTAAATGATTTATTGCTCTTACGGTATACTCTCCTGAGTCAGCTGAAGTAGCATGGATAATATCTAATGCAACAAAGCCGAAATCATAATAGGTTCTAAACCTTGAACCCACTGTAACAGCGCGTCCATTATGAAACCATTCGACTCTCATTGTAGGATCACCCATAGGCTCCAGTCTACATTCTAAATGAATGTTTTTGCCTTCAGAAACAAGTGGTGGATCTGATAATGGTTGGACAAAAACTGGCTTTGACTTTGATATTTCTTCAATGTGATACATGGGTTCAACAAATTTAGATTCTTCCATGTGACGTGTTTTCTCATATAAACCATGGTGAATACTTGAAGTATCAATACTCGAGCGTGCTAAAATTAAAAATATTATGTTTATTTGAAAATATATTACGAAAACTAGCCTAGTACTTAATAAATGAATACGAAACTAAAATAATTAAATCCAAAGTTACATAATAACTAATATTTATTTTATTTTTGTATTCTCATTGAGATCACACCTTTATAAATGCGTCAATATAATAATTGTAAGTAATTGTTTGGGGGCATTTAAGCTAGCAGGGATTAGGCATTAACAAAAATATTTATTTGTAAAGAAACACTAAGTACTCCTGATTTTGTTATGAATTAAAATATATGGTAATATTTATTGCATATTATGAAGTGGAGTACATTATAGTAAAAAAATTATATACTTACTTTCAACTACCATGGAGGCACTTAATTGTGCTTCTCCAGCAGCATTGCGTGCCACAACTGTGTAAACGCCAGAGTCTTCAGCTCGCACGCTTGCAATGTCCAAAGCAACGTATCCAAAATCGTGATATGTTTGAATACGGTTCGCTGATTTTATTTGTTTTCCGTTGAAATACCATTCAACAGACATCGTCAAATCACTCTGTGGTTCCACTCGGGCCTCAAAATGTGCGCTTTGCCCCTCTACTATTTTGTTAGTTCCTTTGAGTGGACCTAAAAATCTCGGTTTTTGAGTTACTTTGATTTCTTCTTCAGATCTTCTAGAAAATTTACTAGAATCTTCTAAATATTGAATTTTTTCGAGACCCCCCGGATGCTGTGATTCTGCTATCACATCTTTTTTTGTTACAATTGTGAGATTCGCATTTGTCGTTGCTTGACCAAGCGCATTAAAAGCTCGACATGTATAATGGCCAGCATCGTGTACAGTTACAGATTTTATTGTTAATGCAACATATCCGAAATTAAAGAAAGTAGTTATTCTTGAACTAGCCTCGACGGGACGCCCATCCTTTAACCATTCTACTTTTAAAGTGGAATCACCTATTGGTTCCAGGCGAGCCTCAAAGTGGGCGAATCCACCTTCTTTGATATTTATTTGATCTTTAATTGGCGTTTTAAATTCTGGTTTTTGAGTGCTTTCTGGTATTTCTTGATAATACTTTTGATGTTGTTGGTGTTGATAAGCCTCGAGTTGCTCAGTCTTCTCAATATATCTTCTTTGTTCAGGGATGCCAAGATCAGCAGTCACTGTACTCCTGGCAGCTACTCTAATTGTAGCGGTACTGATAGCCTCACCAAGTTTATTTACAGCCCTCACTGTGTACGAACCTGCATCTTCAGCCCGTAGGTGCATGATGTTAAGGGAGACGTAGCCGAAGTTGAAGATTGCTGTGATTCGCGAGCTGGCTGTAATTGGTTTGCCATCTTTGTACCACTCAACTCTCATCGTAGGGTCGCTGACTGGAGTAAGTTGAGCTTCAAAGTGCGCATTTCTGCCCTCTTGAAGTTCTCCAAGATCTTGTAATTGTCTAATAAACTGTGGTTTCTGTGATATTTGTTCCTCAGTTGACTCCTGATGTTGATATTTCGAATAATCCTCAAGGTGTTGAATATATTGTAAACTTTCTGGATGTTGACTCGTTCTTTCAATTGTAGCTCTTGGTGTTACCTGTAATACTGCTTTGGTTTCAGCAGTACCGGTAGCACTAACAGCTCGACATGTATATTCACCACTGTCTTGAATATTAAGACTGAGCATATCGAGAGATATGTAACCAAAACGAAATATCGATGTAAATCTTGAACCTGCAAAAAATGTTTAATTTTTAAAATGAAAGGCGGTATAGGTATTACAATACCACTTACATAACTTTTTCTCTATTAATAAAAATTTACTTGTGTAATGTAACCAATTACTAATTTTATTAATCATGCTATACTCTACATTGTAAAGAAAGTCGTCAACTTACTAGCTTCGATGCTCTGTCCGTTTTTCAGCCATTCTATTTTCATTGATGGATCGCCAACAGGCTCTATTCTAGTTTCGAAATGTATTTTTCCACCTTCCATTTGGCTTATACTTTTGAGTGGTATTATGAACTGCGGCGGAGGATATACTCTGTCCTCTTCGCCAGGAGGCACATAGGGTCGCGCTCTTTCTACATGCCTTAAATATATGATTTCTGGTCCAGGAGCCGGCCTAAAATATTGATGATTAAATTTCATTTATATGTGCCCACTGTGGGCAGCAACGACAAGTAGCTAATAGATACGTAGACAATTTATTTTAGTGAAAAACGTAAAATTTAAAATCATCCTACCTATCAATGAAAAATTCGTGAATACTTTCTACATTGCAAACTATTAGGACCCTAATATTGAGAGATTCACATACACAATAAGTCTTATATGTTTGTAACCGTTTTTATGTTTCTCTATTGAGCACGGGACAAAATAAGGTTGACGTAAAACGTAACATCACGCCTGTTATCCCCGAAGAGGTAGGCAGAGGAGTGTAGAACACTCCCACGTTTCACCAG